>CAUYQU010079259.1:0-63585 GCA_963574635.1 Cheracebus regulus | reverse complement strand
CACACACACACACACACACACACACACACACACAAACACGGATCAGTGAGGGATCACTCACCATCTACACACACACACACACACACAGAGGGATTAGTGAGGGAATCACTCACAATCCACACACACACAGGGATTACTAAGTAATCACTCACCATACATACACACACACAGACATACACACACATAGGGATTAGTGAGGGATCACTCACCATCCACACACACACACACACACAGGGATTAGTGAGGGATCACACAGGGATTAGTGACGGATTACTCACCATCCACACACACACACACACACACACAGGTATTAGTGAGGGATCACTCACCCCTCCTCCCCGCACCACACACACACACACACACACACACACACACACACACACACACACACAGTTAATCTTTTTTCCAGTGAGGTAGCCAAAACAGTAACGTGTCACTGTTCCCAGCCTCTGACCTCTGGTTCCCACAGCTCAGGCTGACGATGGTGGCTGAGCATTTCCTGCCTTCACATTCATTCATTCAGGACAAACACAGATAAATCCCTGCTACGTGCCAGTCCCCAGGCTGGGCACAGGCATTGCAGCAAGAAGACAGGTGTGGTTCTAGTCCTCAGCGACTCTCCTGCAGTTCTTTCCAAGCTCCTTCCAACCACAGGGCCTGTGCACAGGCTGTGCCCTTCGCCTGCAATGCACCTGCCCAAGCCTCCAGCTACCAGGCCCCTTCTCACCCTGAAGGTCTGAACTGGAAGGACACCTGCACAGAGACCTCCCTCTGGGAAGTCAGGGTCGGGCCCTTCTCGCTCTCTCAAGCCCACTGTGTCTTAGCACAGTAGTAATTAGTCTGTTCATTTCTCTCTCTAGGGCCCATCTCTGTCTGCCCCACTGGAAGGTGACGGCAAAGAGGTGGCAGCTCCTGGAGAGAAGGGAGGCCAGGGACAAGATGCAGCCATATCCAGCCTAGGAGCTGTCAGGCAAGGCTTCCTGGAACCTGTGTTTCCAAAACCCACTCTGGTTTCTTTCCATGTGGAAGGCTGAAGAAATCTGCCACTAAGAAACTAATGATGGCTGAGCCCAAGCAGTTCTTGCCTTCCAAGAAATTTCCGATAGAAAGGGTGTGCATCCCTCCCTGTTCCTGGTTTGATGACTCCATAGGCACCCAAAGCCAGAGCAGCTTTGGCAGGGACAATCTTCCCTCCTCCAGGCTGGTCAATTTCCTGGTCTGTGAAACAGGACCTTGTCATTTCTACCTCACTCCTTGCTGGGATGATTTAATGCAACATCACAGATCAACAGTCTGGCTCACAGCCAACGGGCACTCGACAAATGGCAGCTGGAAACACTGTATTTTTATATGAGAGTCTCTCTGAAGAGGTGGGATAGGAGTCCTAATTTTCCTTTTTTTAAGACAGGGTCTGGCTCTGTCACCCAGGCTGGGGCAATCATACAGCTCATCACAGCCTCAGTCTCCTGGGCTCACAGCATCCCCAGAGGCTGGAACTACAGGTATGCACCACCATGCCCCGCTAATTTATTTTACTTCTGTGGAGACAGGGTTTCCCTATGTTGCTCAGGTTGGTCTCAAATTCTTAACAGGACCCGTTTAGGGTTAAACAAGTTTTATTGGGGGTGTGAAGAAACTCCTTAGGCCTTCACAAACAAGTTTTATTGGGGTCTGAAGGAGCTCCCCAAACCTCCATGATTTAGCAGGAGACAAGATAAGGGTAATCACCCCGCACCTGGACCCATTTAGATTAAGTAAATTTACTGCGGCTCCAGAGAAAGGTCTTCAGGGCTCAGATCTTAGTTATAGATTACAAGAAGCTAATCACTCAGGTCTTTAGATGAATGTACACTTACATGTAGACATATAGCTTATAAGGTAAGCTCTGGAAAACTTTGTAATTTTGAATTGGTCTGTGGATAATTCCCAGGCCTTCTCCCCATCCCTGGTTACAGAAATAAAAACTTTCTTCTCTCCCAGTTCCTCTGCATCTCATTATTGGGCCATGAGAATAAGCAGCCCAACTGCTGGTTTGGTCTGGGAACAGGATTACATGCATAAGCCACTGCGTCCATCCAGGAGCCCTAATTTTTAAACAGCTCTGATTACTGTTCTGATTCTACCTGTGGGTTGCTCACTCTTCCCCACCAACAGAGGATGGGAATGAAGCTGCCAGGTTCTGCCCTCCCAAGTAACGCCTCCCTCCATGCAGTTTGTATCCAAGTCACGTTCCCCTCTCTGACCGGAGGCAGAAAGTCAGCACTCTCTACCTGCTGGTTTCCATCCAACTAAGGAGGCAAAACATCCAGAGAAAATTAAGAGTTCCAATGCCAAAGGGGCCTCTAGGCAGAAAAACCTGCCTGATCAAGGCCACTGCTGCTTATGGTTCAACAAAAGCCTGCTGGCTGCAAAATCTACCAGAATATGCAGGCTCCGAGGTGTGCGTGAGCTCGGAGCAGGATGTGAATTTCATCCCATCTCTGTTGCCCTCTCTGGAAGAGGCTCACTCTCTCTCGTAGCCATGGGGGCTCATCTGTGAAATGGGCCAGGGATGTTTCAGTCACAGCACTGCTGAGAGTCAAGAACACAAAGAGCCAGCATGGGGCCAAACACAAGGTAAGTCCTCCATCAGTGGCGTGATGCTGGCATGACGACCACTGCCTCAGCTCAGCCAAGGCTGTTATTATCACTCCCATCCAAACAAAGTGTGGTTCTCCTAGGCTGGCAGAAATACCAGATGCTGGTAAGTTTCAGCTCTCAGTCAGGTCCTGGGCTGAATGCTTTATGTGCATTATCTCATTTCAACCTCCCAGCACAGGGAAGGGTGTGTCATTATGATCACCATTCTGCAGATGAAGAGACTGAGACTTGGAGAGGTTAGGGAACATATCAAGTTTTTACCCAGTTAAAAATGTTCATTTCATCCATTTTACACTCATTTCACAGTTTGTCTGTGTCTGCCGGCCACCAGGCACACCATGGTGCATAAGTACACTTAGTCCCTGTGAAGCTGATATCAGGTGTTAATTAAATGCACAATGAATTGCTCACAGGGTGAGGAAGTGAGAGTGTTAGGTGGCAGGACATGGAAATTTAAACCATGTTATTTGTTCTTTGTGGCTTTGCGAGCAGCACGTTCCCATCCTTGGGAGAAGGGAGGCCACTGTGGGTCTACAGACCCAGGAAAGGCTCAAGGAGTATGGGCAGGTGGGCCCCAGGTCCTAGGGTGACTTCCAGGTTCTCAAGTCACCCTATGACCTGTGGCCCACCTGCCCAAACTCCCAGCATCTCTCAATGAGTCATTCAGCCCCACTGTAAGAACAGCTTATTTGTGAGGGCTTCAGGGACGAGCCAAGACAGAGAGGGACACAGAGAAGACAGAAGGGAGACGAGGGGAGCCACCTGCTCAGACTGAGTTCTGTGCATCTGGGGCCTGCGAAGGGCCCTGTGCCCAAGTGTGGCTCCAGAGGGAGTGACAGCCAGTAGCAGAGCCTTTAAAGCCCCATGCATGGGCACTGGAGCAGCTTCCACACAGACTGTTTACCTGAAGACAGCCCGCTACTCCCTTCTCCGGGGTCCCAGGTGCCTGCACAATAAGAAGGTGGAAAAAGAAAACTTACGGGCAAAACATCACGTGATTGGATGTCCTCTCAACTGGGCAGGCAGGAGGCGAACTGGCAAAGAACAATTCATGTTACATTCCATTTAATAAAGGAACCACTAAATGAGAAGTTTCCAGCTCCCTGTGATGGGCTGCTGCCCTAGCCACCACTGTATCATCTATTTTGAATCCAATAATCAGAATGCAACTTTGAAACCCTGTCTCTACTCAAACCCCTCCAATAGTTTCCCACAAGGTCTCAGATCTCACTTTCTGCCACCTTCCAGGCTCACTGTGCACCAACCTGGAGCTCATCGTTCCATCCCTAGGAGGGCTGCAGGAAAGAGCCAGGAGGAAAGAGGATGCAGAGAAGCCAGGAACAGGAAGGAGGGATGGGAGAGAAGGAAGTGTGCCTGCTCTAACCAAGCCCATGGCGAGTGGGACCTTAAGATGTGGAATGGGGTAAGGGGGGAGCACAACAAGGACCTCATGGGGCACAGAAGGATTGGGAGGGAGGTCGCTGAGGTGACAGCAAGATCCCGATTTGGGTAAGAAGAGGCCTTTTGAGTGTGATGCTAGTTTAGATACAAGTCAGCCCCACCCCTGGGGAACCTATCCCAAATTCTTCCAGCCCTACTGGCTACAGCCAGTCCCTTCCATCTGCCAAGCTCTCCTGCTTCTGGCCTTGACTTGTGCTGTCTCTCTGCCTGGGATGCTCCGCTCCTAGATCTTTGTGCTCCAAGCAACGTCTATCCCCAACCAGCAGTCACCCAATCACATCACCCCTTGTCTCCTTCAGAGCACTTAGCTGTATCTGAGAACAGCCTGGCTACACAGTTGTGTATCTCCTGACTGTCTATCTCGATCACGGGAAAGGACCTTCCACGGGAGCAAAAACCTGATGCAGTTCACCCCGTTACATCTCCAGCACCTGACCCAGAAGAGATGCCTACTGATTTATTAATAATATTGACAGTCTCTTTCTTTCTTTCATTCTTTTTCTTTTGCTGTTTCTTTTTCCTTTTCTTTTTCTAAATAATAATAATAATAATAATAATAATAATATTGACAGTCTTTTAGAGCAGGGTGTGACAGACTCTCTACCATGAGTCAAATCCAGCCCACCAACCACTTTTGTAAATAAGTTTTATTGGAACTATGTTGAGTCTGTGACGGCTGCTCTAACAAAACACCATAGATGGCTGTTCAAACAGAAATGTATTTTCCACAGTTGCAGAGGCACAAAGTCCAAGATCGAGGCGCCAGCAGGGTTGGTTTCTCCTGAGGCCACTCCACAGCTTGCAGATCACCATCTTTTTTGCTGTGTCTTTACATGGTCTCATCTCTGCAAGCACACAGGCCCCACCCTAGTGACATTTTATCTTAATTGCCTCCTAAGGGCCCTATCTCCATATACATTCACACTGGAGGTTAGAGATTCAGTATGTAAATTATGGGGGCAACACACTTCCATCCACATAACAGAACATAGCAATGCTCGTTTGTTTACACAGCATCTCTGGCTGCTTTCCTGGAATGACAGCCAAGTTGAGTGCTGGAAGCAGAAGCGTCAGAACCAGAAGGTGTGAAGAATTTACTCTCTGGCCACCCTTTATGGAAGAAGGATAAGAATCCCTGGTCTAGAGCAAGGCTCCTACCATTTGAAATATCACAACAACAGTCATTTTCCACATCACTTTCAACTGGGAGACCCCCCTGAAGCCCGGTCCAATGCACCTGGCTACTCTTATTTTGCTTTGCAATTACCAGCAGTTCTATCATTCTGGAGACAAAGCGAGCCAGCGAGGCCTCCCACGATTTCAGAGGATGAAACCAGAGATTAAAAAGTACAAGCCCACAAAGTCATAATTAAGATACACACAGAAAATTAGGAAACAGAATTTCCTGTCAAATGCCAGCCCCAGAGCAATTTTGTGGAACTCGTGGTTTGCTAATACCACGTCCATTAATAATTCAGAAACCACTCAAAGATTATTGAGAAGACGAGAACTTGGTGCCACAGGCCTCCTGGTAGGAGACAGATGACACCATGTGTGTCATGTTTTAGCCACGGAGATCTATCAAGGGCAAGGACTTGACGGCCTTTATTCCTCCTGCTGCTTGTTTCTGCTCATCCACAGTTTCAGTCAGAACCAATTCAATTTAGCACTGCAAGTGCTCAATATCCCCCAACATCCTTTTTGACTTTGTGTTATGAAACCTATCAAGAGGTCGAATCAAAGACCCTCAGTTGCAAAAGCTCACAGGAAAGACGATGCTGAAAACACAGTTTAAAGTTTTTAAAATAAAGACTTAACTGTTTTTTTCTGCCTATCAGGATCCATTCTAGCCTATTCATAAACATTAATTCATTTAGTCCTCACAACAAATCACTATTAAGACCTTCATTTTACAAATGAGGAAAATGAGATGAAGCAAGACTAGGTAACTCAGGTGAGGCCACATGGCCAGGAAGTCACTAGCCCAGAGTCCAACCCAGGCTGTCTGGCTCCGGAGTCTGCACCCAATCACCACTCTGTGCTTCCTCTCTTTCAGGTAAAACGATGTGCATATGTTACAACTGCAGTCCATTCACCCAACAGGTGCTTCTAGAATTAACAAGCTGGGCACAGTGGCTCATGCCTGTACCACCAGTACTTTGGGAGCCCAAGCAAGAGAACTGTTTGAGACCAGGAGTTTGGGACCAGCCTGGGCAACACAGAAAGACCCCAACTGTACCAAAGTTAAAAAAAAAAAAAAATTAGCTAGGCCTGGTGGTGGCATGCGCCTGTGATCTCCCAGCTACTCAGGGGGCTGAGGTGGGAGGATTACCTGAGCCCAGGAGTTGGAGGCTGCAGTGAGCTGTGATTGTACCACTGTGCTCCAGGCTGGGAAACCAAATGAGACCCTGACTCTAAAAATAATAAAAAATAATAAGTGGAAAAATGACTAGTTTAGAAATCAAAGAATTGGACTTGAATCCTAGGCCTTCCACTTTACAGCCAGATGATTGGTTTAGAGCCTCAGTCTCATTAGCTATAAAGCAAGGATCATAAATACCCTCTACATTATTGGAAGCCATTGTTATAGGATTCAACTGAAGCGGCTCATTGATCATCCATCACATGGAGAATCACTGACTCAACTTATACCAATGTGGCAATTAAGACTCCACACCGGGCACTGGGTGAGATGTGGGGGATGCAACAATGAGCAGAATAGAGACATCCCTGCCCTCATGGGGCCCTGAGTCAGCTGCTGTAACACATGTGAAATAAACACTGACAAGAAGAACCACAGAATTCAGAGCTGGGACGATTCTTCAAGGGATGGATGGAATTCCACAAGAAGTCTGATGGAAACTGCCCCAGTTCATACTGCCAGGTCATGGAAGGGCACTTCTCACCTGGCAGGAACTTACCAAGCCATGGTGGCAGGGGCTTTCCCGGAAGAGAGAAGCACAGGTACAAAGGCCCTGGGGTCAGCCTGTGGTTAGGTATCACTATTTTACGCATTCTGCAACTCAGGAGGTGGGCATAATTATCACAGAGTCATCAACCAAGCTTCTCAGAGGTTAAAAAAAAAAAAAAAAACAGGCAAGGCATAGTGGCTCATACCTGCAATCCCAGCACTTTCAGAGGCCATGGCGGGCGGATCACTTAAGGTCAGGAGTTCAAGACCAGCCTGGCCAACATGGTGAAACCCCTATCTCTACTAAAAATACAAAAATTAGCTGGTCATGGTGGCACACACCTGTAGTCCCAGCTGCTCGGGGGGCTGAGGTTGCAGTGAGCTGAGATCTCACCACTCACTTCAACCTGGGTAACAGAGTGAGACTTGGTCTCAAAACAAAACAAAATAAAACAAAAGAAAAAAAAAAAAAAACCTCCCCAGAGTCCTAAATCTCCTATATGACACTGCTAGGACCTGAAAAGCCAGATCCTCCTGACTCAGAAGGCCATCCCATCTCCAGCGAGCCACACAGCCTTCTGCGAAAGGGCTTTTAAAGCTGTATAATAAGGATCAGGTATAACTGGTTGTCTTAGAATGCTCACAGGAATGTCTGAGTGTGAACTTTGATAAGCTCTTCTATCTCCATTTCCAAAGAGTAAATAACACGTGAAGAATATCAGTTTCTCCCTTACCATGGAGGTTATTTGGCCAATAAATTGTTGAAACAATAGGACCACTTAGAAGCTCTCCCCCTCTGCCCCAAAGCCAAGCAGAAACATCTAACACTCAGAAAAGAACGTTCTTGAGGAGGGGGAGATGAAGTACAAGATCTTAAGCTCCAAAGGAATACAAGATCCCCATGGGCTCCCCTGCCCTCATGCCTCACCTCTGCTTCTGGCTCAGGGGGTGTATTTCCTGGCAAAACCTGCCTCAGTAGGACACTTCATTTTCATATACATTTACAAGGAAAGCTCTTTCTGCAGATAAACAGGTTTTCTCAAAAACAGACCCTCATTCTCATCAATGGCCCAGAGTTAAGGTAAAGTCTCTACAATCCAGTTGCCAGCTTTTCAACTCAACCTCCATTAAGCATCTATTATACCCCAGGCTCTGGCTAAGCACTGGGAATTCAGAAAGGAACAAGCCCTGACTGAATGACAGTGTGGTAAGTAAAAAAAAAAAAAAAAAAAAAAAAACTGTGCTAGATGGAAGCCCAGGGGGCTGGGATGGGGACATTCATTCATTCATCAAATAGGAATCAACCACTGTAACTGCTAAATATCCCCAATATCCTTTTTGCCTTTGAATTATAAAACCCACCAAGTTGTAGCTGGACATAAGGCTGCAATATAAAGACTACATTTCCCAGCTTCCCTTGCAGCTCAGAGCAGCCACCAGATTAGCTAAGGTCTGTTCAGCAGGATGTGAAAACTAGCAATGCAAGCAACTTCTGGGTCACACAGCCTTCCCACAGGCCAGTGGAGCAACAAAATCGAAAAAACCTGGACTCGGGTTCCTCATGGAAAAGAGCTGCCTACCCGCCCCACATCTACTACTTCATACTTTTATGCAAAGAAAGGATTAACTCTATCTTGTTTAATCCAAGGGATGGCTCAGTGGCTGACACAGCGCTCTGTCCACACCAAAGGTTGTTTGTGCTGAACGCAACTCAAAGAGAGCCTGACCGCAGAGGAAGCCCAGCTCTTCTCTTCCCTCTCTTGCTGTATACAGAAATCAGAGCAGAGCTGCAGAACACCCAGATAACTCCTAAACACACTGGTGGGTAATCTTAGGGCAGTTTCTGTCAATGCTAATGGCCCAAAGAGAGACAACCTTTCCATCACCTTTCTCAAAGTAAGGCTTCCTTTTCAACAGCCTCTGCCATAACCATTTATGTCTGTCCCGTTAGCCCCAGCCAGTCATGACCTACATTGTCCCAACTCATTCTCTCCTTCCTACATGCGACAGGCTTCTTGCACTTTTTGATGTAACAGCTTACATAATCACACTTGCATCCACCGGGACTTGATGGCATTCTTGTTGCTGGTACTCATTAGATAAATAAATCCTTACATGTTGTCAAGACTCTCCAGCTGAGAAATTGATGGACTCGTCTTTAATTTGTACCCATCTAGAAATACAATTTATGTGTAAACAGCAGTACAGAATATCACACAGGCATTGCAACAAGCTGCCTTATACCTCAGAAGTTCAGGATTTTTCTGTCTTGCTTCCTGTTTATCCTTGGTATTTGAAGCAGTGACTAGCACACGGCAGACACTCAGGAGGTATTTGCAGAACAAGGCAACAAATATGAAGTAGTGGTGATGATGGCACCCACCAGGCATTAGTGATTTGAGGATTAATGACAGTATCTGTAGAGGGCCCCAGGGAGGGCCAGGCCATAGCAACAATCCAGCATGTGGGGGCTATTAGAAGGTTGATCCCAGTCAAAGGGATAACAGGCAACCCGAAGCCTGGATGAAATCCATAAATACCCCAGGCCCTATGGGGGAAACATGCACATTACTGAACAATCAGAATGATACACAGTAGAGGCTGTGGGACCCAGAAGCCATCATGAGCAGGCAATTCTGTGGGATGCCACCCGGTGGGGCCAGATGAGCAGCAGGCATGTATGTGCCTGCCAGGTGTTGGCACCACTGGCGAGGTGCCATCTCTGCTGCTGGTTGGGAAAAAACCCTCAGAACAGACACCACGCACCGCCTTCAGCACAGCAAGCCCCTGCAGGCTGTAGGCTACTGTTACACTGGGAGGCTGGAGCTTAGGCAGCCCCATATCTGTGCATCTCCCCTATTTGAGTACCATGAAGGCAGAATGAGGGATAGGCTCAGTGGCTAACACAGTGCTGTGTTCACACCAAAGGTTGCTTGTCCTGAACACAACTCAAACAGACCCTGACTGCAGAGGAAGCCTCCTCTTCTCTCCCTTCTCTTGGTGGGCCGGGAGTTTAGAAGATCAAGGTCAGCAGAGAAGTAAAGGTCAACATGAGAGGATCTCAGAGAAGCAGCACTTTGCTCACTGACGGACGTGTGTTTTGCCATTTTAACAAACAACACAGCTAGGTTGGTGCCTACCAGCCAAGGCTGAGCCTGGTGGAGGGCATCTGGACCTTGACCACTGTGCAGATGAACAGGCCTCAAGACAGATTCTCCAAGCTATTCCAGGCTCCGGCAGATCCAGGACCATTCATGACCCTGTGTGGCCTCTACATTCTACCACTGACAACTTCTCCCCTCTTCTTGGCCTAGGCATTCAACAGGCAAATGTTTGACACCTATTAAGCTTCCCAACTCTGTGACAGACACAGAATAAAGTGGGTAGGAAACTGTACCCAGAGCAGCCCTGCATGAAGGCATCCATGCCCCATTCAACATTCACAAATGTGTCTGATAATTCCACACGTCTGGCACTGTCCCCATGATGTTAGTGACATCACCTCATTTAATGACAGGAACTGCATTCCTCATTGTATACTGGAGGGCGCAGTTCTCTCTGTGGGCTTAACAATCTGACTCGCCATCTTTCCCACACCCTCCCTCAGCCAGGCACCTGCATGTACAATCATTCATCCCGGAATGGTGATAATATCCAGTTGGCATCACCATTCCATGTGAGTGAGGAGAAAATGTAGAGCTGGTGTGGTTAAGACTACACAGAATTTCAACACACATCTTTCTATATTGAAGCCATTATAGTTGACAGAGCGCATTCTGAAATCCACTGCTGAAATAGAATAGCCTGTTGACAAACTGTTTAAGAGGGAGATGAAGGTTCGGAGGAGAGGGGCCCGATTCACGTAACTGCTCTCCCTTGTAAGGCCCATACTCAGCATCTAATCGCCGTCCCTCCAAAGGGTGACTCTGCTTCCTCACACAAGTGTAGACAGCCCTGAGGCTGTGTTCCTGCAATAACCAAAGCCCTCTCTTACAGCAAACCTTTGAAAAGCAGCCACTCTGCCCACCTCCCCCAAAGGCAAAGACTCTGCCCAAACTAGGGGGCTGGCCACCAGTGAGTTACAGAGGACAGCTCAGCTGACAAGGTTATCCTTTGCTGTCAGATTCTTAGTAACTTTTCTGAAGAATTTCTAAAGTGCTGGGGAAGCAATATTGAATATTATCCCAAAGGCCATGCCACTGTAGCAGGAGCGCTGCCATCAGCAGGGGCCTAACTCAGAGCAATCATCATTAAACTCTAAAGTTGCCTTCAATTTCCGCTGGAGGGAATGTAGTTAGAAAGGCAGTGAAACATGCATTCAGAGATATTTACATGCTCAGCCCTGGCCAGAACAGGACAAAGATTCCAAAGCCTCTGTAATATGTTAATTCTCCAGCCAAAGATTCTATTTCAGTGAACTGCAAAATGAATTAAAAGTCTGTTTTCCATCTGAAAAGGTTACAGCTCCTCGGTACTCCACCTTGATGTACAGAAGAGGACAAGGGCTTTGACCAAATTCTAAGTGGAAACACAGTCTTTCCCTATTCAAAGCCCAGAGTACTATAACTAAAAATTGTAATTAGGAATGGCACCACTCAGAAGTTTTCAGAGTCTGGATGGGCGAGGCCCTAGCATCTAGGTGCAAAATTTAAGAAGGTGGCAAAAATCTAAGTAATCACGATAAATAATATTTCCATGCAAAGTTTTGAAATATCAAAATGTTAAAAAATGTATCTAGGGAGAATAAAATAACAAAATTTTAAATCGGGCAGGACGACAGGCTCAGGACCACTGATTTTTCCTCTGGTCTATAGCTCCACACTGCTGCTCCTTCTGAAGATGGTCAAGTGTGCCCAGAAAAGTGAAGGGACCTGTCAGTGTCACAGTCACTGATGGCTAAAATGCCTAGGGCTTGAGGCCCTCAGCACTGTGCTCTCATGTCCCTGTCACCTTGGGCAGGGCTTACTGCCCTAGCCTGGCCCTGCTCCAGTCCTGATACAACTCTGCAGCCAGGGGGCTCTTCACCACACCCGGGTCTAACCTTGTCACACCTCTGCTGACACTTGTCAGGTGGTTCTCCCAGATCCATGCAGAAGAGCAGATAGGTGCCCGGCAAGCTGAATTTGGCAAGCAAACATGTTTTGCTTGATGCCCAGAGTGTTGGCTTTTAAAAATTAAAATCAGTCACCAACATTTTAAAATTTTATTTTCAAATAAAATCCTGATGTGTGACTTGTACAAACAAAGAAGGTTTTGACTACACTCGGCCCACTTTCCCGCAGAGCAGACATGGCTGGAGCTCAGGGGTTAAGAAAGTATGACTCTTCCCTTGGCATCAGCCACCATGTGCTGGGCACCATCCAGGGTGCCGGGGGGACAGTGAAGAAAAGCAGCAAAGACACCTGCCCTCATGGAATTGATTTCCAGCGGGGACAGACAAGGATGTGAAGGCAAAATACACAGTAAATGAGAAGACAACTAACATGGATAAAAGCAAAGCAGAGAAAGGAGACAGACACAGAGGTTCAGGAGGGGAGAGGTGAGTTTTAACATCACAGTCTGGGAAGGGCTGTCTAAGGAGGGGAAGCCAAAGCCACGACTTGATGGAGATGAGGGAATGTGACTTCCTCAAGGAATATACTCAGCTGCTGCATGCCTCAGCTTTCTCATTTATGAAACAGAAATTATAAAAAAAATACCTTCCTTGGTAGGGTTACCATGAGGAGTAAATGAGATAGTATATCCAGAGTGCTTAGCAGAGTTGCTGGCACACAAATCCTCAACAAATGCTGAAACCAGCATCACCACCTCCGCCACACCCGCCTCTTCATCACCTCCCAACCTCCTACATCCCCACCCCACTACCATCTCCTCCTCCATCACTCCCATCACAAACACCACCATGACCATCACCTCCATCACCTCCTCCCCTACTACCACTACCGCCACCTTCTCTTCATTCATCAATAACACCTCCATCACTACCTCTTCCTCCCCCTTTATCACCTCCATCAATAAAACCCTGCCATCACCACCGTCACCTCCTCCTCCATCAATAACAGCTTCATCACAACTTCTGCCTCCATCATTTCTACCACCATCACTCCTTCCTTCCCCTTCATCATGATCTCCCCTTCCACCACCACCACCTTCTACCTTCGTCAATAACACCCCCGACATCACCACCATCACCCCCTCCTCCATCAATAACACCTCTACCACCACCATCTCCATCTCCTCCTCCTCCACTACCTTTTCTAGCACCTTCTTCTCTATCACCATGACGATAAAGATGAAAAGAGAGGTGAGCCCCTTAAACAATTTAGGCTGTTTCAGGCCTTCTTAGATCATTTCTCAGCCCACTGCACTCACATGCTACCTCCCCGACAGCTGTGCTGCTTCCTGGCGTGGTGACTCCTTCACAACTCCTTTCTAGCTGAGGTAAGAGACCTGTTTTGTGCTGCCCAAACATTCACCACTTTTTCAAAAACTGCCTACTTACATTCCTGTATTTCACATTAACTGAAAGGCAGAGACTCTTTTCCCAGCATTCTGCACATGGCAGGTGCTGGCGGGCACATATCTGGAGAACTGAACTCTTTCCACTGGGACCTACCTGCCTCTCCTTTCTTACCCTCCTCAGCTATGAAATCATGTATGAAATGCTCACATGAGACACTCAAAAGACCTATATATACACAAATTGCATGCACCGACTCGAAATTCTAGTTCCCACAGATTTCAAATAATCAGGAAGCTGAAATAACCAGATTTTTATAGTGTCACACTATGATAATTGATGTTCCTAATTATGGCCTTGAGGCACGGCACGGTCTTTAACTGCCTTCTAAATTATCGAAGATCAAATTATGTTCAGTTGCATTTTACCATTAAGTGTATTTTAATTATATTCTCATTCTTGGAAAATTAGTAACACACACAGCTGAAATAGATGATCAAGGCAGCTCTGTGAATAAAACATTCTGGATAAAGCCCAGCTCTCCAGAATGTTCTTGCAAAATCATATTCTGCCATCATGCTAGGTAAATGAAAGTTTATAATTCATATCCTCTCTTTTTAAAAAAAGAATATAGCTACTTACATAAACAAGTGACTTATGGAGTAATAGTCTTAAGTGAAGTGAGGAAATAGGAGGAGAAGCAAGAAAATAAATGAAGCTGGCCAGGCACAGTGGCTCACGCCTGTAATCCCAGCACTTTTGGAGGTCAAGGCAGAAGGATGACTCGAGGTCAGGAGTTCAAGACCTGCCTGGCTAATGTGGTAAAACCCTATCTCTACTAAAAATTAGCCAGGCATGGTGGCATGCACCTATAATCCCAGCTACTTGGGAAGCTGAGGCAGGAGAATTGCTTGAACCTGGGAGGCTGAGGTTGCAGCGAGCCAAGATCTCACCATTGCACTCCAGCCTTGGAGACAGAGCAAGACTCTACGTCAAACAAAACAAAATAAACAAAAAAAAATAAAGAGAAAGAAAGAAAGTGAAGCCAACAGTAAGGTTAGAACCAAAAACCAGATATCACAAGGTCTCCATGTTTGCTAAAGACAAGCTCACATTTCCACTGAGCTTCGTAGAATTCAAGGCCCCAAAAAACAAACAAACAAACACTAGTGATAGGATGCACAGCAACCAAAAATCTTAGTACTTGGTCAACAGAATCATTCTTGCTACTTACGCCTGGGAAAAATTTCACTCTCATACAAATCACTCCTTTTACACATGATATGAATAAGCAACAACTGCTTTACCAATGTGTTAACAGAAAACATCATGACAATTTTCAACTGGATGTATCCCATCACATCCCAGAGCCAGAGGTCCAAACCTTAAATGCCACTGAAAATGGGTGAGATAGGCTGGGCCGGGGGAATAGGACAGAGAGAGTACAGCTAAGCACTGTGATAAACCAGAAGGTGCATGTCATTTTCAGGGACTCAGCTGTGACTCCACCCAGCCAATCACTGCTACATGGAACTAATTGGCCGAATGCTTCCAGAAAATGTAATTTTTTAAATTATAAAACATTCCAAGCATGCAAGAGAATAACACATATCTACATACAGGAAATGAGGAACCATAATAAGACATACACCTGTGTACCACCTGCCCGCCTTAAGGTAGGGAATTTTCTGGAACTTTTGAGAACCTCTCTCCAATATTAGCCCTCTCCCATGATCACAACCTTTTGATATTCACTTGGGGTGGCTAGCAAAACATTATGGAGAATATTAGGGAAAGTTATAGATTATAGTCTCAAATCTTTTGGAAGGCTGAAAGGTTTTACTGGGGCAGGCAGAAGGGGGCAGGCAGAAGGTGGCCGGCCAGTCCATTAAGTTAGGGAGAATATAGGGACAATAAGAGGCTTTTCCCAGGTTAAGTCTGTTTACCCCACATTCCTTTGTCTCTACTTGGTTTACTCACGTAAACTTTGTGCTGGATGGTCCTCTCAGGGGGAGATCAAAGGGGAATCAGTTGTTAATAGTGTTTACTCTGGGCCCAGAACCTAAACCTAAAGCTTTTATCATTCCTAAAACTAATATTTTAACCACGTCAATTATCCACAAGTGTGTTAACTTAGAACCTCCGTTGTAAAATCTTGACTCAGTAAATGTAACGGTGGAGATGAGTCTTGATTGACTGGTCACATTTTGCCCTCTGAAAGCAGCCGACAGTGATCCCTAGTCCATTTGAATCACTGTAATAGTGTGAGAGTGCATTGATTCATCCATCATTGTGTCAGGGTCTGCATGCCAGACCTCCACAGGTGGTGCTCAATGTCTCCTCAACAACCCTACTTTTTATGTTTACCATGCCTTTGCCTTTGTCTTTCCATATAGCTTACAAGTATGTATTCTTAACCTACCTCCTATTCCAGTCTACATTTTTCTGATCTTCTTAGGCATGTGTTTGGCTGTAACCTGCTGTCTTTGAGCCATGTAATTTTCATGAGATCCATCGAAACTAATGCGCACAGCTGAGGTTTATCCATTTTCATTGCTGTGTTGATTTCTATGCTGTAGCACACTTTTTTTTTTTTTTTTTTGAGATGTAGTCTCACTCTGTAACCAGGCTGGATTGCAGTGGTGCAAACTTGGCTCACTGCAACCTCTGCCTCCTGGGTTCAGGCAATTCTCCTGCCTCAGCCTCCTGAGTAGCTGGGACTACAGGCATGTACCACCATGCCCAGCTAATTTTTGCATTTTTAGTAGAGACAGGGAATCATCATGTTGGCCAGGATAGTCTCGATCTCTTGATCTCATGATCCACCCACCTCAGCTTCTCAAATGTAACATACTTTTTAAAAATCTCCTCTCTTATTGATACATATCTAAGTTGTATGGAATGTTTTGCCATCACAAGCGAAGCCGTGAACATGGCTGTGTGTGTTTTTCCGGGTGTTCGTGGGCAAGCATTTCACTAGGATGAGGGTAAAAATCTGTATTTTAATACTGGTCAAACTAATTATAATTTTTTTAAAAAAACAAAAACAACTATGTGGACCAACTCCATACCTCTGTCAGCTGCCAGCCTGCAGCCTGCAACAGACTGATAGCTTCATGGTAAATCTCAAAAGAATATTCTCTGAGCAGCAAGATGGTTCAGGTTGCATTCCTTCCTGTCTTTTATCTAACTCAATTCAATAACAGAAGGGTCTCATGTTGACAGATCATATGACCTTGTTGCAGGTGTTTATAAATATCATTTCTCAAAAATTGGCTTTTGAAAACTTTGAACAGTGAAGAGTTGGCTTCTCCTCACTAACACAAGCCCAGAGGCTCCTCAAGAGCCAAGATGGATCCTCTTAAACTGGAAGTGCTTTTAGAAAATATGTCCTGGTGAGATTTCTTTTAAAATGCATTCACCCTCACAGTGTGGCCCCTCGACACTCCACTGTGTTTTACAAAAGGTCTTATCTAGCAGGAAGTTTCCAAAATGACAGAACAGGAAAAACTATGGTCTGAATTTGTGTGTTCCCTCAGAAACACATTGAAACTCTAACCCCCAAGGTAATGTGTTAGAAGAGCAGGGCTTTTGGGAGGCACTTAAGTCATGAGGGCAAAGCCCTAAAGAATGGGATTTGTGCTCTTATAAAAAAGGCCCCAGAGAGAACCCTTGTCCTTCCATGATGTAAGAACACAGCAAGAATGCGCCCTCTATGAAACACTAAGTGGACCCTCATACCCGACCCCACATCTGCCTTGACCTTGGCCTTCAGAACTGTGAGAAATACAATTCTGTCCTTTATAAGCTTCTGTTTGTACGGTATTTTGTTAAAATAGCCTGAACACACTAAGACAGCATATAACTCAATCAACAACAATAAAGAGAAAATTACAGCATCGCACAAAAAAAATAAAAGTGTGCTTGTTTTAACTGTAGAAACTGATTTTTCTTTTTTGAAAATAGTTTCATCAAGTTTGACGGAACATGGCCACGGCCATTTGCTTACACTCAGCTGTTTCCACGCCACTTTGGCAGAGTTGAATAGTTACAACATATATCCCACCCACAAAGCCTAACACGTCCAGTCTCTGGCCCTTTACAAAAGAGGTTTTCCCATCTCTGTCTTAGATCACTGGGTAATACGCATATCCTAGACTCCGATATAGAAAGGACTGTCTGCACTGGTTCTTTTCATGCACTGTGAATTGAGACAGAACCAGATTCTAGTACTTTATCTTTCTTTTGTATATAATTGAAATTTACCTTGAGGATCAATATTCTTTAAACATGGTACAAGGGATGATGATTAGCAGCTGCAATGTTACGTAAGGAGGAAAGTGACAGTGTGACTGTCAAGTATATTCAGGATGATACCTGTAAAAGAGCTTCGACTCTGAGAAGGATTAAAATCCTTCTTCCTCTATGCATAGGGCAGGGTAAACCATGACTAGAGTCCTCCCAGAGAAAGACCAGAATGTCCCTGCCCAAGTCTCTTAGTGCCTATCTCATGCAGAGTCCATCCTCCAAGCCAGAATTCAAAGGGAAGCATGGTCAACACGATCCCTGCCTTCCTGGAAGTTACATTCTAGAGGGGAGACAGGCCATAAAGAGCCAACAAGGATGTAAACTAGAAGACTAAAGATCCTGCTATTTCAACCAAGAAAATAAAACAAGGCAATACGGTGGATTAACCTGACGCAAGGCACCATCAGAACAGATTGGACTATCAGGGAAGGCCTCACGGAAGTAGTGACACTGAATGGAAACCTGGAGAACATGAAGCTAGCCATGTGGAGATTTGGGGGGAGAGGAAATATGGGAAACATGTGGGCCTGGACGGTGGAATGACCCTGGCCCTTCCTGGGGTGGGGGAGGGGTTTCAGAGTAGAACGAGGAATATGGTGACAGGTGAGGCAGGAGACATGGGCACACACCAGAGAGTGGACAGATTTGAAATCGGCTTGCAGAGGCCTAGAAGGAATCTACTGGTAGTACTCCCAGCAAAAGCAAATGGCAGGTTAGACTTGTGGTAGCAACATAGATAGAAAACAATGGCTGGCTTTATGAGATATTTTAGAAGGGACTATGTAACTAAATGAGTGACTACACGTACACAGCGAGGGAAAGAGAAATCAAGGAGGACTTAGGCTGTTTAACTTGACTAAGTGACTGAATGGAAAGTGGTATCATTTAGAAAGATGGAGAAAACCACAGGACAGGCAAATCACAAGGAAGAACTGGGTTCTATGCGGGCCTCATTCAGTGTGAGATGCCTTTAAACCAGTGGTCCTCAAAGTAGGGCATTTTTACTTTCATCGGCAGAGTAGAGAATGTTGAGAGACATTTTTGGTTATCACAACTGGGATAGGAAGATGTCACTGGCATCGAGTAGGTAAGGCTGGTAGGGAGATGTCAGTAAACACCCTGCAACGTGTGGGAGAGTCTCCCACAGCAAAGAACTACACCGTCCAAAATGTCATTAAGGCCGAGTTTGAGAAACCCTCCTTCAGACAATCATGGCGATGTCATGAAGGCTGCTGGAGGAACGTGCATCTGGAACTCAAAGAGCAGTCAGGGTTACAAGTACACACCTGGTTTTTCTCAACAGCTTGTTTTTCTTGTGTTGCTATTCTCTCTCATCATTCTTTTCTTATCTGCTCTGCTGGGGAAAGGCAGTTATACAGGAATTAAAAAGGGATTGAGGTTAACAGATCTAAGGAAAAACTGTCAACACTATTAAGTCGTTCATAAACACTAAGGCCAAACAAGGTTCAAAACACAATGCCAAACAATGGAAGATAAAAAGAATAAAATACACAGATCTCACTCTACAGTGATGCGAGGTGGAGAAATCACCAAGCTGTTCACTGATGATCGATGCTGTCAGGGCGCTGTCTCCAAAGCAGTATGGGGACATGAAGAGAAATATGATCAACTCTGTCTTGGTGGGAGAAAGTGGTGGAAGAAGGGAGGCAACAAACGGTTCTTTTCACTCATATCAGAGAAATCCAAATTAAAACTACATGGAGATTACATTACTCACCTATCAGATTAGCAAAACCTCATAAGAAATTGTATTTATGCCAGCCAGGTGCAGGGGCTCACACCTGTAATTCCAGCACTTTGGGCAGCCAAGGCAGGCAGGTCACCTGAGGTTAGGAGTTCAAGACCAGCCTGGCCAAAATCCTATCTCAACTAAAAATATAAAAATCAGCCAGGTGTGGTGGTATGCACCTGTGGTCCCATCTACTCAGGAGGCTGAGGCAGGAAAATCTCTTGAACCAGGGAGGCAGAGGTTGCAGTGAGCCAAGATCACGCCACTGCCCTCAAGCCTGGGTGACAGGGCAAAACTCCATCTCAAAAAAAAAAAAAAAGGAAAAAAGAAATTTTATTTATGCCATTAAGAGATTTCTAGCATATGAAAAAAAAAGACATAAATATTAAATGAAGTAAAAAAAAACGCATAATTCAAAATTTAAATTAGAAATACCTGTATAGATCATAACATATATTCTACTAAAAAACAAAGGATGGGGTGGGGGAAGGGAGGGAAGAGGCAGGTGGGGAAGAAGAAAGAGAAAGATTTTCTAGCTCTGAACACTGAACTGAAAAGGCCTAGACAATAACCAACCCAGCAACAATCAGCACCCCCACCACCTAGATTATGCTGTATAAATATCTCTTCCAAGTCCAGGAACCAGGACCACCTGGAGGAAAAGATGCTTCCAGGTCTAGGGCATGAAGTACAAGAAGGGCCTAGAATACCTTAATTTCTTTGCTTTGATGTCCAGCGTATTGGCAAAAACTAACTCTTGAGGACTCAGCAATCAAACTAAACACCGTCCCATGGGTCAAAATAGGACAAGTTGAATAACACAAAGAAAAAATACTGTGATGAACTGGAAAACATCAAATAGGTTTAAATACATAAATTTGCAATGCTATTTTTTTTTTTTTTAATTTTTGAGAGGGAGTCTCACTCTGTCACCCAGACTGGAGTGCAGTAGCATGATCTCGGCTCACTACAACCTCCATCTCCTGGGTTCCAGCAATTCTCCTACCACAGCCTCCCGAGCAGCTGGAGTTACAGGCACCCGCCACAACACTCAGCTCATTTTTGCATTTTTAGTAGAGACAGGGTTTCGCCATGTTGGCCAGGCTGGTCTAGAACTCCTGATCTCAAATGATCCACCCACTCATCCCAAAGTGCTGGGATTACAGGCGTGAGCCACCACACCCAGCCTTGTTTTTTTTTTTTTAATGACTCATTGGTCCTCTCTGAAGGAGAGAAAGGAACCAACTCATTATCATGAAAATGGATAAATAAAATAAAGCCTTGGTTTCCCTGGCTTCCTCGCTGCATTATAATGAAGTTAATGTATGTAACAACTGGGAATACCACCAGGCACGTGGGACTCACGCCCTATGTGAAAGCAACTGTGTCTACTGTCATCATACCTACATCATCACCCCTGGGCCCTTGGGGACACCCACATCCAACCATCCTTGAGCGGTGAAAGGCAGCAAGGGTCCTCCCAGCCATGGGAGGCAGCAGAGGATGCCTGATCTATTCTAAAAAAGAAAATAGGAGAATATTTTCTGTCTCTTATTGACAGGAAAATCTACAAACACACAACATGCATATATATTGCCCTTATTAAGGGCCAGAAATTCTTCTAAATGCTAGACACATGCTAAGTTATTCTTCATGTCAAGACTAGGAGAGAGGAACTATTACCATTCCCATTTTACAGATAAGAAAACTGAGGCTCAGAGAGTTTAGTAACTTTCTCATGATCATAAACTTGTTCATGGTAAGAAAAGGCATAATCTGTGCAGGCCTCTTCAAGATTCTGTGAAGTATGATACCTTGACAAAGGTGATAAATATCAGCCCTGCAGAAAACCATCCAGGGGACGAGGAGTCTAGGGAAATTATCTGTGTTATTATTATCGTCACTTTCATCATCATACTAGTTATTCACTGAGCATTCACTTTGATTTGATCATTCCACATCAATTATGCCATAAGAGGAATGCTAATTTTTTTTTTTTTTGAGACAGAGTCTCATTCTGTCACCCAGGTTAGAGTGCAGTGGTGCAATCATGGCTCACTGCAACCTCCAATTCCTGGGTTCAAGCAATTCTCCTGCATTAGCCTCCCAAATAGCTGGGATCCCAGATGCTTTATTTTGTATTTTTAGTAGAGTCAGGCTTCTTCCATGTTGGCCAGGATGGTCTTGAACTCCTGGCCTTAAGTGATCTGCCCGCCTGGGCCTCCCAAAGTGCTGGGACTACAGGCGTGAGGCACCATACCCGGCCCATAAATGCTATTACTATTCCACTTTCTGGAGGGGAGATGTGAAGTTCAGCAAAGTTGGGAAGGTTTCCCACAGGTGTTAAGTGAGACACAGGTAGAGCCACACTTGGAAGCCAGTCAATGACACTCCACAGCTCACATGTTCTCCCAGCTTTACTGAGGTACAATTGACAAATAAAAATTGAATATAGTCAAGGTATACAAAGAGATGATTTGAAGTATGTGTACACTGTATAACGATGACTGCAATCAAATGGACACATCCATCACCACCCACAGTTACCATTTTTTAACTCTGTGGTCTTTATAACCCTACAGGGGGTGCTGAGGACACTTCAGATCTCTTAGCAAATTTCCAGTAGGAGAGGCCAGGAGAAGGGAAGGAAGCCAGGGACAGGGAGGTGAACAGCAGTGAATACACACACCAAGGCAAAGAGCATTGGCTTGGGGGCAGTCATTTCTGTGTAGAACAAAACAAACCAATATTTTGTTTTGTCAGCCCAGATTTTGACATTTAGACATGGTACATCCTACTGGCATTGGTTGAAAATCACCCCCTTGCTTTGGCTGTGGATGTGAGATTTGATGCCCAGAGCCCCTAGGGCCTCAGCTCACCACACACTGCCCCATATGTGGCAGTGAAACCGGGGCCCCAACAGGTGTCATGGCCCCTGCCCCAGGGTGGCTACTGGTGTGCTCTGCCCCTGCCTCCAGCCTCCGACCCCTAACCCTGTCTTCTCTCTGCACGGGGGGAAAAAAGTGGCATATTCTAGAGGCATGGTTCTCAAACAGCAGGGATTCGGATGCCAGAGACATTTGGCCACATCTGGAGACATCTGTGGTTATCACAGTTGTGGGGAAGGGAGTGCCACCAGCCTCTAGTGGGCAGCAGCCAGGCATGCCCAGAAACATCCTATTGCACACAGGACAAATGATTCTGTGGCCCAAAATGCCAATAGTGTTGTGGCTGAGAACCCTGGCACAGAGCAAGTCACCTGACCTAGCTGAGCCTCACTTTAGTCCTTTGTTAAGTGGTGATAACCATGTTTACCCTTCATTAAAGTGTTTATGAGCAGTAAATATATCTACTGCCTGGCCTATGACAGGCACTCAAGATAGGAGCTGATTCTAATGGCATAACCATCCCTGTCAGCATCACCACCATTGTTAAGCAGAAGAAGTATCTGCATTAGGGACTGGCACACTGTGTCCTGCTGGCCCCCCTGCCTGTTTTGGTAAATAAAGTTTTACTGGCACACAACCATGTTTACAAATTGTGTTGGGCTGTTTCAGTGCTCCAATGGCAGGGGACTACATGGCCCACAACACGGAAAGATTTTACTATTCATCTCTTTATAGAAAAAAGTCTGCTGACCCAGAAATGATCAAGAAATATAAAGTGCTATACAAAAAAAAAATGGTTATAATTCTGATGTGTCAAAAAATTGCCAGAAATTTCTTTCTCCCCAACACATATATAAGGGCCATGAGCACAAAGTTACAGGTACAGAGCATTCTAATTGCTGAAAGCCAATTTTATCCATTCAATTTTATCACTTTTCATCAAAATTGACTGCCACTGTGCTTTAAAATGTACTCCATCAAAGCAGTTCAAACTTCGACACAATATTTACAGAGAAACTGGTATCTCATTCTCCTCCCGAGCCAGAGCACAGGAAGGGGAGAATTTTCTATTAATTTTAAAAGCTTTTTACCACCAAAGGAAGGAAATTTTTTCAAGAAGACAAAAAGACAGTATTTTAGCATTTAAATCTAGTTTTCCTCACAAAGGGAAAATGATTTCTACATATTACAAAGTAGGAATTGGGTAGTTACCAGAAAACATATTTCATTTTGAGGAGAAGAACTGAGTTTAAAAGACTCGTTTTTGGAAACGTTAATCTTGAGCTCCTGGAGATGAAAGCACTGGTGCACCGAAGTTGGTCTTTGTCAAAATACAGTTTGCAAGTTTTTATAAGACTCATCTCCCTTCTCTACCTTAAAAATGGATTTTTTTTTAAAAGCCACTTGAAGGGAGTGGGGGAAAAAAAGGAAACAGAACCCAATTTCAACATCCTTTGCTAAAGAAATAGTCTTAGCTCAAAGCAGGGCAGCAAGTCACCTATGTAGCCCAGAGAAGTCAGTGAATTGAAATTTTTCTAAAGTACTTGTCACTGTAAAAGAGTTGCTGAGAGTTTGCCCTGGCAAAGCTGAGTTTTCGGTACTGAAAATGGAACCTGTGAGTCACTACAAGGAAGCCTGAGGAGACAGGGTTCCAGAGGTAAAATGCACCTTCGTCAACGGAAGCTGCAGAAAAAGCAGAATGCTGTTAGGAAAAAATTAGCCACGAAGGAAGTTGTGAGAGTTGTTTTCTGAAAAACAAAACTAAGAAAGCAGTGGGCGACTTGGCAAGCAAAAGTTCTTGGGTTGATACGAAGAGAAGGAATGTTCAGGGATTCTGGAAACTTCTCCTGAAGCAAGAGGCTGGCTTCACTGCCCCATAGCGGGGTGTGCCTATCCTTAAAGGGAACTGGTGACCCCAATGCCAGTCATCCTAGGAAAGTCAACCCTGAGACGAGTAGAAGTGAAAAAGCAACGACATGGGATATGATATGGTTTGGCTGTGTCCCCACCCAAATCTCATCTTGACTTGTAGCTTCCGTAATTCCCATGTGTTGTGGGAGGAACCCGGTGGGAGATAATTGAATCCTTGGGGGCGGTTTACCCCATACTGTTCTCTTGGTAGTGAGTAAGTCTCACGAGAACTGATGGTTTTATAGGGGGGAACCCCTTTCACTTGGTTCTCATTCTGTCTTTGCTTGATGCCATGTAAGACATGCCTTACACCTTCTCCCATGATTTTAAGGCCTCCCCAGCCACATGAAACTGTGAGTCCATTAAACTTTTTTTTTTTTTTAAATAAATTACGCAATGTTGGATGTGTCTTTGTCAACAGCGGGAAAACAGACTAATACAGGAAGGGACAGTCATCTTTCCTTGGGGCTCCCTCCAGCTGCATTAGGCCTGGACACAAAGGCCCAGAGAGGTCCAAGGCAGTTCTAGTCCTCAGCCAAGCAAGCGCAAGCCAGGAAGGAGGCAGGGAGCCAGTCTGGGGACACGGGCATGTCTAGGCTGTGACTGAAAGGACATGAACCTACCCAGAGAGGAATGTGCTCCCTGCTTAGCACAGGAAAAGGGCAGGGAGCTGGGAGCAGCTAGCAGGGAGCCGCGATGGTGGCAACGTGAGCCCACAGCTGCCCAGATCCCTGCATACAGGCAGCAGAGGGAGGCAGGTGACTGTGGACTTCCCAGGCCTAGGAGTAGACAGGGTGAGTCTTCAGAAACCAAGAAGGCTCATTCTCCCTGAGTAAGCATGCCGGGACATTTTCAGCCCATCGGAGGAGGGAGGCACGAGACAAGACTTCCAGCGACCCCATGCGTAACAGGACTCAGGGCTGTTCCACTGAAAGTGACACTGTCTGTCCCCAAAACAGGTAAATGAGACAAGAGGGTTCCCCTCTGCAATAGGCACCCCACCTGAGAGATGAGTGGGGACAAGCCACACATACAATTCCCCATACTACACATTGGAAATGATGACTTCCACGCCAGAGTTGCAGACATCTGAGGCTCACAGAGGTCAGGTGACAGCACCCAGTCACGCGCCCAGAGCCAGGATTTTGATTCTCACATACTGACCAACAGTGGGGATGGACCATCATCTCCTGGTGTTTGTATTTAAAGTTCTCTTCCACAGAGAGTGACTGTGAGCTTTGGGTCTGGAATTTGAGCACCTACGTGACCTTGACCATCAGTAAGCTTATCACACCTCAGTTTCCTCCTCTGTATAATGGGGATAAGAGTAATATCACCTGCACAGAGTGGTTATAAGGATCACATGAGATAAACAAAGTGCTTAGGAATATACTTGGCACCGTATAAGCACTGAATTAATGCAAGCTTGCCAGCCTGATAAGGATTTTAACAATCACTGAGAAAGATATCTGCAGCTTTCCAAAAGAACAGAATGGCTCAAAATTGATAAAAAGGGTTCTTTGTACTTTATTTTTTTAATCCATTCAAATATGCCCCCAAAGTGGATTAAATAAAAATGTTCAATATGTTCTTTCTACGAAGCTATTAGATCAAAGCATATTACTAGCTGAGTTAAATAATTCATTTGGTTAAGTTGCACTGTAATAAATCAGGAGAAGCTACAAGACCTCAAAGTCATTCCAAGTCCAATTTCAAGTCTCTTTCAGGCTTTAGAAAAGTCTCACTAGAAGATAGTCACAAAATGTATTAGGATACAGAAATGGTGAGCTTAACCTCTACCGCAGGCTAGCTAACCTTTGAAAATGAACACGCTGTCTGAACAGCAGAAAAGCAGGATCACAGTCACTGTTGTTACCAGAACTGGGTCTAAATATCAGTTCTGCCACTTCCTGGCTATGCAACTTGAGATATTCCACTCAACCTTTCTGGGCCTTGGTACCCACCACCACTACCTCACAGGGTTGTCGTGAAGATTACATGACGCACATAATAGGGCCAGGTGGGGTAGCTCATGCCTGTAACTCCAGCACTCTGAGAGGCCAAGGTAGGAGGATCATTTGAGACTAGGAGTTCAAGACCAACCTGGCCAACATAGGAAGATCCCATCTCTTTGAATATATATAATAAAAAGATGCATATGATGCCCCTGCCCAGTGTTTGAAACATAGTACATGTTTATTAAATGGTGTGAATTATATTAATTTGGATTTAAATAATTTATCTATTCATTATTCATTCATTAATAAGAGAGTGAACTACTCTGCTAAAAATTTCTATTTATTCTACATAAGAAAGTTGTTCAGCTGGCCATTAGCAACAATTCTTACATAAGAGCTTAAAGTTAGGAAGAAACCTCTGATCCTTACAAGACTAACAATAGAAGCACTGTGCCTTGTATCAGCCTTACAGGAGAAGAGAACAGGCAGGGGACAGAAGGTTTTAGATCCTTCGAATGAAACAAACAATAATCGTAACACTATTAGAAGCAAAGTTCTAAGTCTCACACTATTATATATCAGGGATGTTTCTAAAATGAAGGGGCACCTGGAGGCAACGCTTTTCAAGATGTCTTCCAAGCCAAACTGCTACAGGCCACTCAAGCTTAAAGTCTTCCGGCAGTGTCCCTTACCATTAACTAGCAGAGTACCTTTAAGAAACAGCAGTCTCTCAGCACCACTGACTTGCCTGACATAACTCAATCTTCCTGAATGGGTCTGAAATGACTGGCTGGGACTTAGGAAAAAATTCCTGTCCAAGGGCCAAGAGCGACCATGGGAGGAAGGTGCAGCTATCCCCATGCACCTGTGTTAGGAAGAATCAAAACGGAGAAAAAGACAAGGAAAAGGAAGAACTTTCCAAGCCTACCATTTTCAGAAAAAGAAACATTAATTGTAGCATCTGAAACCTAAAAGACTCTCTCTAGAAGAAATGACAAACAGTGCTAAAAAAGAAACTACGGAGGCGTTTTGCCTCTGTCTCACTCTATGGTCTATCAGTCAGTTGTCACCTGACACACCCAGGTGGTCAAACCTTCGCACCTGCTGTTCCTGCCATCTGGACTGCCATTCCCCACCCTGTCTCGCTGGCAAAGTCCTATTCTACCTGCAAAGCCCAGCTTTGAAATGAACATTTCTGCACTATCTTCTCTAACACCCCACATCCCCTCCACCAGCAGATCTGACAGCGCCAATTCCCCTCTTCTTTTCAGACTGCTTGCTGCTATAAGTTATTGTTTTATGATGGTAACTCCACTAGTAGGCTGTGAGCCCTCCAAGGCAAGGGAGAAGACTGATTCTCCAATATATCCACTGATCTGGCTCTCACTCATTCTTCACTCACTCATCCATTCATTCACGCACTGAGCACTAAAGTGAACCTTGGTTTTCTGCCACCATGTTATGCGCTTCCCCTAGCAACAGTCCCAGTTTTTGTCTGAGGATCTATCCCTCTCCCCAATCTCCCTTCTCCATGTCTCAGTGGAGCTCTTCCCTGTCTTAGCACCAGCAAGATCCTAAGATCAGCTGAAAGCAGAGAATGGAACCTAAGCTAATTCTATAGAGTAAATGTAAGGTTTTTTGACAGGAATGGAGAGAGACTCACTTTTTCCTATGAATGTGAACCTGGAAGAAAACCTGTGTGCCCAGGGGTGATTACAGCCATCTGTGACCCTGAGGAAGAAAACCTATTGATATGGTTTGGCTGTGTCCCCAACCAAATCTCACCTTGAATTATAGCTCCCACAATTCCCACATGTCCTGGGCGGGACCCAGTGGGAGGTAACTGAATCATGGGGGCACGTCTTTCTTATGCTGTTCTCGTTATAGTGAATAAGTCTCTTGAGATCTGATGGTTTAATAATAGGGAGTTCCCCTGCACAAGCTCTCTCTTTGCCTGCCACCATCCAGGTAAGGTGTGACTTGCTCCTCCTTGCCTTCTGCTATGATTGTGAGGCCTCCCCAGCCATGTGGAACTATGAGTCCATTAAGCTGCTTTTTCTTCCCAGTCTTGGGAATGTCTTTATCAGCATCGTGAAAATGGACTAATACACCTACCAAAAATGAAGAAAACCCAGAAAGGAGAGAGGAAAGCTCTAAAGAGAGAGAAACAGGAGCCTGGTGACAGCTCAAGTATCGAGCATTTGCCAAAGCTAAAGCCAACTTTCCCTTGGGCCAAGGGATTCCCTTCCTGGAGATCATCACCATAGGCTCAACTCAGTGGTAATAACAAGCTGAATAGATAACAGTCAATTCTTGCTCTTACAAAAGTCTATAGTGGATCCAGCAGTACAACAGGGCAACTCTCCTCCAAGGCGTGACTCAGGGATCCAGGTTAGTGTCATTTTCGAGCTATGCATCATGGAACAAATGGCTTCTAGAATCGCCATGGCAGGGGAGCAAGAACCAAGAAAACTCATGCCCACTCTCCTATGCCTCAGTCTGGGATAACACTCATCACTTGTACTTTCAGCCCAGTGGCCAAAACTAGTCACACAGTCCCAAGCTACCCATAAAGGAGACTGGGAAAGGCATCTGTCCTATGTGTCTACAAAAGGAAAATGAGGCAGGCCTTGATAAATAACACAGTCTTTGTCACAGACAGCTTGAGCCAAGTTTTTTTTTTTTAATTCTGCAACAAAAAAAAAACTATTAAATGATACAAGCGTCAACCAGGTACCAGAGGTCATGAGTGAAGATGGGACCGCAACAGCGAACAAGACAGCTCAGCAGCTGCTGCTGTGGAATGTAAAGCAGAGTGAGAGAACATGGGGAAAGAATGGGGGAGACAAGAACACACATTAGTGAGGCACATTCATGACACTGTGCTAGCAGGGTTAGGAGAGGTGACACAAAGGACATGACAGGACATCTGGGACAAACTGAACCCAGTCTTCAGAAGCGCTGTGGTGTGATTAGAGAAGGCTTCCAGGATGAGATGTGAAAGATCAGAAGTCAGCCAGGGAAAAGGAACAGGAAGAGTTCATAAAAAAACAACAGGGTTCCAGGTGGGAAACCTGCCTGTGTAAAGGTCTGCAGTGAGAACACATGCATTTGGGAAACTAAAACATGCTTAGAGTGAGATGAGATGCATGAATGAAGAGGAAGGCAAGAGCACAGCCAAAAGGTTTAACGTGTGAACACATTACATTTAAAGGAACCTAAGGGCAAAAGTGAGCCACTGGCGAGTTTTAAGACGAAACAGAAATGCCCAAGCAGACTGGGCCAGGAGTAGTTTGTCACTGTCCATCTACATGCATTAAATGCAACAAGTCCCTCCTCGCTGTCTCAGTGTTCTCCACTCCCCCCGCACCCCCAATTTCTCCAGCTCCACACTGTCAGTGACAAGCCCTTGATGCTGCCAGCAGTCTGAGCTCACGCGGCACTCAGGACAGCCCCGTCCCTTCACCAGATGTATTCTGAACTCTAAGCCCAACCTTGACAGGACTAGATCTCTTTCATTCGCCTCCATCAAGCCCATATGACTCCTTCTGGGGACCCAGCAGTGGCTTCTTGAAGCCACTTCCCGCCTCAAAAGGAAAGCAAATATAAAACAGGCCCAAAATAGTGTGGGTCTGAAAAGCTGAAAACCAGCCACTATAATTACAAGTATTTTTATCTGTCGCCGAAAAAGGAGTATTGGATCATTTTCCAAGTGTTTCTCTAAAGGAAGTTCATCTGTTCATTCGCAAGCACTCCAGACTTCCAGATCAGAGACACAACCGGAAGTGAGGCTTCAGCAGAAATGGAAGCAAAACAGAAACACAGGGTAGAGAGACAGCAAAGATCAGGACCCTGGTGCCGTCACGAGAGAGAGTGGTGACCTCACCATAAAATGGGAAATGAATATCCAAGGTTCTGTAAGAGAAACCAAAAGATCAGCAAAGATAAACACTACAAGGGTGGGGGTGCAAGCATGCCTGCACAGAGATACAACTGTCACCTGCACCTGAACACGCCCCAGGCAAATGCAGACGCATAACTGAGAGGCCAGGCGAAAGGAGGGAAGAAAGAAGAGCCCTTAAGAAGAAGACACTGCCAATAGTGGACCCTTTTCCTCCTGCTGCCCGGCGGGTAACCTCAGCACACAGGAGCACAAGAGGCACCAGAACCAGCCTGCCATCCAGGCCAGCACATGCAGCTGTTTACCCAGTAAGTGCTCACATCAGAAACTGTCACCAGCTAGAATCTGTTTCCTTTCTCCCTCCTCATCGGTTCCATCGTTCCCTAGTTCTTGACAAGCTAATAGCCAGCATGTTTGTCACTGCATTTATTTTCCTGGCTCCACTTAGAACTAAAAGTCAGAGCTAGTGGGCAAAGGCAGGCCCAATTCCCGTTTCTAGTAAGGCACAGAGAAGGCCACAGAGGGTGATGGGAAGAGTACCAACTCAGGTCAGTCAGGGGGTCAAATCTTGAGTCCACCCATGCTAAGCCCATGACCTCGGATAGGTGACTTAGCCCCTACAATCCTTGGCTTCCTCATCGGTACTGCAGAGAACAATTAATCACACACTCCATGTAATGCAATTAACACAGTGCCTAAAAACAGAATAGCCCCTCGATTTACACTAACTGCTATTATCTTTTTTTTTTTTTTTGGAGACAGGGTCTCACTCTGTCACCTAGGCTGGAGTGCAGTGGTGCCATGATAGTGATGCAGGACAGATGAGCCCCAAAGAAGGGCTTAGCCTGCAAGGGTTCTTGGCTTTGCCCAGGAAAGAATTCAAGGGGAAGCTAGAGGTAGAAGAAAACAGCTTTACTGAAGCAATGGTGTTACAGTTCCAGTGGAGTTACAGCTCCAGGATGGCTCCTGCAGAGCACAGCAACCTGTAGGCAGTGGGTGGCAGTTCAGGGCAGTTTTGCAGTCACATTTATACCTACTTTTAATTACATATAGAATAAGGGGTCATTTATGCAGAAATTTCTAGAAAGGAAGTATTAACTTTTGGGTCATTAGGTCATGGCCATGGAAAGAGGTGGGAACTCCTGGATGTTACCATGACAATGGTAAATTGACATGGCACACATGGGCATGTCTGATGGAAAGCTGCTTCCCTCCCAGCCCTGTTTTAGCTAGTCGAGAATTTGGTCCAGTGTCTGAGCTCTGCCTCTGGGGTCAAGTCCCACCTCCTACCTCAGTAGCTCACTACAGCCTCGACTTTCTGGGCTCAAGCAATCCTCCCACCTCAACCTCCTGAGTGGTTGGGACCACAGGCACACTGCTGTGCCCAGCTAATTAAAAACATTTTTTTTGTGATTACAGGGTGTCGCTACGTCGCCCAGGCTATAACATCAGTATCTACAGCTGCTTTACATTGCATGTCACAGAAAGCCTAACAGGTCACAGAGGAGCAGGCACATAACACAGCCTCAGAACCCTGGTGGGAGAACTTCTCCAGGATCAACGACCCAGGTTCTTCAGCTACGGAATGACAGATAAGGAAGAAAGGGAGAGGCAGGAAGACACAGGTGACAGACTGCATAGACTGAAAGAGACTGAAGAGATCCATCACCAATCATGAGGTAGGGACCTCACTGGGATCCTGATTCAAACATCCATTTAAACTGCGCATTTAAACACTCACCAGATAGTTGACAATACTAAGGAATTATTGCTAACTTTTAGATGTGATAATGATACCATGGATTTTTTTTCTGTTTTAAAAAGAGAGCCCTTATATTTTACTACCAATATATTCCTAACTACTTAGGGGTGAAACCAATGTTGTGCTTTGGATTCCCTACCAAATACTATGTAATGCTGGGGCAACAGGGGGGGTAAGTGGATAAAACAAGACTGGCCAAGCGCTGATAACTATTGAAGTAGGGTGGTGAGTACATAGAAGTTATTTATGTTCTTTCGTCTACTCTTTACCAGTAATAAAAAAAAAATTTTTAATTTTATTTATTTTTTGAGACAGAGTCTTGCCCTGTTGCCCAGGCTAGAGTGCAATGGCACATTCTTGGCTCACTGCAACCTCCATCTTCCGGGTTCAAGCAATTTCCTCAGCCCGCTGAATAGCTGGGATTACAGGCACCAAACACCATGCCCAGCTAATTTTTTGTATCTTTAGTAAAGAAGGGGTTTCACCTAATTGGCCAGGCTGGTCTCAAACTCCTGACCTTGTGATCTGCCCACCTCAGCTTCCCAAAATGCTGGGATTACAGGTGTGGGCCACCGCACCCGGCCCAAAAATATTTTTCTAAAACAGATAGAGACACCTATGAGATACATACAGCCTGCCTCTTCCTCCTTCGGAGACCTTAGTTAGGGAACTAGTCCATTTGTAAAGGAGGCCACACTGGAGGCTGGAAACCCATACGGTAATAAAGCCTGCGGGCTGTCATCACACCTCCTCATCTCCAAATCCCTCACCTTCCTAGGGCCCATGCAGCTGTGCTGCTGACATGACTGTGAGTGTTGTTAACTGAAGTCAAGGCAGACAGCCAAGCAAAGGGCACAGAGGCAAAACAGCTCCAAGCTTAGCCATCTTGCACAAATGGAATGCTCCAGTTCCTTGCTCGGAAGTTGGGGAAGAGAAAGAGTAAGCCAGTGGTCTCCTCAAAGACCTTCTGTTAAAAGAAGCTCCTCTCCCTGATACTTCAACCTGAGAATCATGAGGACTAGCACTGGCCTTCTTTAGCAGGCTTTAAAGTACGACTATGGTATTGCAGTAATGTGTGGTTTTTAAAAGAGCTCTTATCTTTTAAAGATAGATTCTGAAATACTTAGGACTGTAATGATATGGAATCTAAGATTTTCTTCAAAATACCAAGGGGTCTGAGGTTTGAGAGGTGGGATGGGATACAGATGAAGCAAGATTGGCCAGGAGTTACTAACAGCTACAGCCAAGTGATGGGTACATGGAGGCTCATTATTCTAATTTATTTCTGTATATGTTTCAACTTCTACACAATAAAAAGATTTTAAAAACTCATTGGAGATTTAGCCCTGTTAGTCATTCACACTTTAGTGGGAATTACACCTATCCTGCTTGAAACAATAGCTTCTTACCCCTTTCCACTCATATACAGGAAGCAGTTAAACACTCAGCTTTGCTTGGTAATTAAACTACATGAGGTAAGAGCCTGATCTGAATATACTCAGCTTCATGTGATTATTAAAAAAAAAAAAAAAGTCCAGACATGGTGGCTCACATGCGTAATGACCACACTTTGGGAGGTGGAGGTGGGCAGATCACTTGAGGTCAGGAGTTTGAGACCAGCCTCGTCAACATGGTGAAACTCTGTCACTACTAAAAATACAAAAATTAGCTGGGTATGGTGGCGCACACCTGTCATCCCAGCTATTGCAGAGGAGGAAGCAGGTAAACTGCTTGAACCAGGGAGGTGGAGGCTGCAGTGAGCCTAGGTAATGCCACTGCACTCCACCCTGGGCAACAGAGACTCTGTCAAAAACAAACAAACAAAAACAAAACAACAACAACAAAAACCCTCAATCAAAACTTTCATTTTAAGTATCAGTTTAATGTAGATCTCAGCTCAGAGTTTTTCACACTGTGTCCTTATACAGAATCCCGTATTTTACTGAAAAGCGCAGGCTGCTCTTATATAAAAATGATTTCTGGATATATGAAAAGTGCTGGAACCCATCAGTGCCAGTTTATGAAGCAAGCACTGGTGGTTTAACTGCTCCCAAGGTCCTGGCTGCGTTAGGAATTTTTACACTGTATTAAAATGATGATCACATTCACAGTTATCTGCAGCATGTGATTATGAGTGTATTTTTTACCAGCTTGATGTTTAAGCTTACTTTTCCATTAATAGCAACTCTGCCATTATAATGAGAACAAATGTTGCTAATACACCATTTATTTTACCCACGAGAAAAATTCAGGGACTAACTACACTCAAACAGTAAATGATAAGTGTCTTATAATTTTAAAAATCAATCAACAGCTAGCTGAGCCCTGCCATATGGAAGGAAGTAAAGTACTGTTTGCAGAGGATGGACTGGCAATATAGAAGTAGAAGATACACAAGTGGAGCAAACAGCTGGAAAACGGTGCCGGCAAGCAAGACTTGGGAGAGCCAGAAGGCAGCATGAGAGAGCTAAGCCCTGGTAAACAGTGAGTCGAAGGAGAAATGAAGGAAAACGACATCTACTGATCACATACGGATATAAAGCTTTATGTAAGTTAGGGGTCTAGTCGTAAGCCCAAGAAACAGATTCTAACATAAGCACAAATAGAATTCACTATAAACAGGCAGGAAAGTGGGGAAAATGGGCTCAGAAAAGAAACTGGAGCCAGGCATGGTGGCTCATGCCTGTAATCCCATCACTTTGGGAGGCTGAGGCACGTGGATCACCTGAGGTTAGGAGTTCAAGACCAGCCTGGCCAACAAGGCAAAACCCCATGTCTATTCAAAATAAAAAAAATCAGCAAAGTGTGGTGGTGGGCACCTGTAATCTCAGCTACTTGGGAGGCTGAGGCAAGAGAACTACTTGAACCCAGGAGGCAGAGCTTGCAGTGAGACCAGATTGTGCCACTGTACTCCAGCTTGGGCAACTGAATGAGAGACTCTGTCTCAAAAAAAAAAAAAAAAGACAAGACAAGGAACTGAAAACAGAGCAATTCTAGCAAGTTCAACATAGAAAACAACTAGAGTTTTATCCAACTCACTGCTATTCGTCTATTGGAAAAATGCTTATTGTTAATTGCTACTGAATAAATGGCCTCCCAAGCACTGCTACATTCTTATATGACTCCAGAGTTAAAGACCCCATTGGCTTAGCTGAGGTCATGTGCCCAGCCCTGAACCTAAAACAGGGCAAAGTACTCGGACATACTGTTTCCACCCAGACAGCAAGCTATGGTTGAGAGGCAAGCCCTCCAAACAAGTCAGGACAGAAGGGAGAAGAGGAAGCACAAAGACATCTCCTCTCTGCTGCAGGCACTCCTCTGGGTTCTTCATGTGTAATTCCCAAAACAAACCCACTAGCAGGTATTACTGGCTATGTTTCACTAACAGAGAACATGAGGCTCAGAGAGGTAAAGAGGCCTGTCCAGGAACATATGGCAGTAAGTGGCAAACCTGAACTCAGTCTGACATGCAACACATGTGCTTTCCAAGTCAACAGGCTGCAGAAGGCAGCAACAAAGTGATGCAGGCTCCAAGTCCAAATGTCACCAACATGTCACACTGTTGTGAAGGCAACTGCTCAAAAAGAATACAAAATCTCTGAAGGTAAGTCCAAACCAAAGGGAATGTACTTAAAAGAAGTACAGAAGCAAGAGTCTCAGAAGAGATCTATCTTGGATGTGTCCAGTATCTTTTATCTTCAAAACCTTGCTGAGAACAATTGTCTCTCTTCTGATGTGTTAGAATTTCAAGAAGGATGGGGAAGTTTACAGAAGAAATTCTGAGCATCATCACTAACAGTCCCTAAGAAGTGGGGAGGAATTATCTAAAGAAGCTGTGGTTAGGGGCTGACCTCTGCAGAACTGCCATCGAAGACACGGCTCCAGGCCTGTGGGTAGTGTAACTCTACCTCTGCGCTTCAGTGCTCTGTCCTGACCATCAGAACAGGTGCATCTGCCTCACCCACAAGATGGCAAGTCCCTAAACACAGGCACTGTGTCCCACTCATCTACATAACCTAAGGCCACTCTTGGCACGAGGAAAAGCTAATGCAATTCACAGATGAAACATCAATGACTTTGCAACCAAAGTCACTCTGCAAGCCAAGAAAGAAAGAAAAAAAAAAAAAACTCCACATAGGAAAGTGAATGCCACTTCAGGGACGTCTCTGTTTCAACCTCACAACTTCCCTGGCTCATCTCGCACAACCATTAACACGGCTGCTCCCAAGGTAGGAAAAGCCACCAAAAGAGGAGAAAAGAAACTAAGGGCTGGATACTGAGAAGGCGCTCAGTGGATGTGCACAAACTGAGTTGGCATCACTACTCAATGGCCTCCCGAGGCTCTCCAAGCTATACTTCCTGTTAACATTCAGAGCCAGAGGAAAGTTTGCCTCTTCTACAGAACCCATGGCTCTTACTAGATATCTAATCCTTTCTACCTTTTTTTTTTTTTTTTTTTGAGATGGAGTCTCACTCTGCTGCCCAGGCTGGAGTGCAGTGGCGTGATCCTGGCACACTGCAACCTCCGCCTCCCAGGTTCAAACGATTCTCTGCCTCAGCCTCCCAAGTAGCTGGGACTATAGGTGTGTGCTACCATGTCCAGCTAATTTTTGTGAATCGAAACAGATTCTAGCTGGCACACACGATTTCCCCATGTTGGCCAGGCTACTCTCAAACTCCTAGTCTCAAGTGCTGGGATTATAGGTTTGAGCCACCACATCCAGCCCCAGCAATGCTTCTTAGCAGCTAAGGACTCTTGGGAAAGTTACTAAACTTTCCAAAGCATCATCTGTGAACTGGAGACGGCAAGAGTATCCCCTCCTTAAGGAACTCTTCTGGGGAGCACATACGTTCATCTTCATAAAAGCCCTAGCACAGTGCCTGCATCTAACGGTATGCATCTGACAGCTGCTGCTAGTATCACAGGGGCTGTGATATGACTCGTCTTTTACCCTTGCCAGATTAACTTCCACCTGCTGGAATTCTCACGTCCTCCTTGCCTTCCAAAGTTAACAATCACAGGGTGTCAGGAACAATTTTTATACCTCCAGCCCTTGGCGCAACATACTCGCCAGCCACTAAAAGATGGCTTTATGGCACTGGCTATAGGTTCTGTGCTGTCCAGGACACTGGATTCCAGGTCAACAAGCACAAATGTGTCGCATGTATGTGCAGATAGGTGAGCTGCACATACACCCAAAGACACCTACATAAAAAATGCTCAGAGAAACTCTTCGCACTGAGATGAATCACCATGTTTAAGGTGTTCCAAATACTCTTATTATCTAAAATGAGATGGACTGGGCATGATGGCATACACTTGTGATTCCAGCACTCTGAGAGACCAAGGCATGAGTACTGTTGGAGTTCACAAGTTTGAGATCAACTTGGGCACCATCACCTCCTCCTCCATCAACAACAGCTCCTCCACCACCTCCTCCTCCATCAGCAACAGCTCCATCACAACCACCTCCATCACTTCTACCACCATCACCTCTTCCTTTCCCTTCACCATGATCTCCTCCTCCACCACCATCTCCATCAGTAACACCCCTGACATTACTACCATCATCTCCTCCTCCATTAACACCTCCCCACTTCTTGCTCCTCCTCCTCCTCCATCAAATAACAGCTTCATCACAACCACCTCCTCCAACATTTCTATTCTATTGCCCCTTTCTTCCCTTTCACCACAATCTCCTCCTCCACCACTACCTCCATCAGTAACACCTCTGACATTACTACCATCATCTCCTCCTCCATCACCTGAGTTAGAATGCAAAATATTTCTAAAGCCACCTTCCTTCTTTAGAGTCAATTTAGAGACCAGACACAACAGACAGTAAGAATGGCAGCCTGAACCAGCAATGAGCTTAGAGGGTCCCCTTCTAGGGCCCTGGCCCTCTGAAATCCACCCAAGCTCAGGCATGTCTCTACAATAATGAGTGAGTGTTTTGCCTATTATAAAAATATAACTCACTGTAGAAGATTTAGAAAGAACCAAAAAGTATATTTGTATACTTAGCATATGTACATACGTACATACAGACATAACTTATTTTTTTAATAAGTGAAAGGTCTCACATATTTATTACTGAACCCAGCCAACCAAAGCCACCTTTTGTTTTTTTTAACATGAATAATGGAAGCATTGAGGGTTGTACCAACTAATGCCTTCATAACAGATCCAGAGAAGAAACTCTGCTCAAACTTCTCCAGATAGCAGTGACACTTTTCAGCTCGATTTGGTAACATGATTGTGACCTTCAGACAGCATAAATATGTGTGCCATTTCATGTGTAATTTCTTATAGACCCAGCTTCGTTCTTCTGCAATGTCTCCTTTTGGAGTGGTACCTGATTTTATTGCCAGTTTTCATCTAAATCCACTGGGGAATGGGACGATTTTGCTTTTGTTTCTTGGCCAGGAATCGCTTAATCCTGAAAGTCTTGTGAGAAGACATGGTGAGAAACAGAGTAAAGCACACACCACGATGGCGGAGAAAGGAAGAGAGCCAGACATAACTTATAACACCACCAAGGGACTATTACAACATGTACACACACCTCATCACAAACATAGCTTCTCAACTTTCCCATCAAGTATGCTAATCATTGATGGTTTCTGAAGAACCTCTTTATCACATCCAAAAATTACCTTTATTCTTTTTATGGAGAATATTTTCTATCACTATCCATACAGGTATAAAATGAGTTTTCATTACCTACCAAGATAAATATCAGGCTTTCCTCTTTGAGGCTACTAATGAGATGACTTACATAGATGAATTTCCTAATATTAAGCCATCCTTGCAATCCTAAATAAAACCTATGTTTTGTGTGCACTGTTCGTGTAATATGTGATTGAACTTGAGTAATAACTTTCTAGAATTTTTGTATATCTTATACATAAATGATTCTATTTGATAGTTTTCTTTTTTGCACTATCTTTGTCAGGATTTTTTTTTATATCATGGTAATGCATACCTGAACCAAGATAGAGATGTATAAAAACCCTCTCAGGAAACAGAAATAGCAAAGGACTCTTTGTGTATTGCCTTGAACAGTCTCCTAGAAATCACCATGAAACCATCTACGTTTACTGTCTTCTAAGGAAGCAGTTCTTTAGTTACTTGTACAACTTTATTCCGAAGTGTTTTTGTCTTTTTTTTTTTTTTTTGAGGGTGAGGGGGTCCTTACGACCAGTCTGCCTCATCTTCAATTAATTCTGATAACGAATGTTTTTCTGGAAAATAATTCACCTCATCCACATGTTCACATTTAACAGCACAAAGATGCAGGTGACATTTTCTCCTGTTTTAATCTCCAAATCTGAGCTTACATTTGTTTTATTTTTAACGTTACACATGTATGTTTTCTCTTAGTTCCTTTTCTTAAGTGCTGGAAATTTCCAATAACTAAACTGACATTTTTCAAACGACTAGCTCATACATCTCTTTCTAAAGCACACTGGTTTTGTCTCTTTTTGTATTGTGGGGCTGAGGGGTTGCTTGGTTGTTTTCCTCACGTGTCTTTAGAACAGCCTGGGCTTATCCCGGAAAGTCTCCAAAGCAGCCAACATCAGAAACAAAGACGCAGACTCCACCGGCCTTACCTCGATGAGCTTTCTTTCATAGGAGCTTGCTAGTTCTTCAGCAACTTCTCCCGGCTTCTGTTCAGTGACTGCAACTTCTCCATCAACACTCCAAAGATTTGGCACAACTTTAGAGAAAGGGAGACATGTCATAAATATTTTAAGAGTATCAGAAATTATTCTCCCAGTAAAAAAAAAAAAGAAAAAAAATCTTCTTTCTCAAATGAATTCATATTGAAAAAGCGCTGAAGAGACAGACACACACACACACACATACACACACATTCTCTCTCTCTAATTACTTCAACACTGGGACATTTTCACCTAAATACAGTAAAAGGAGTGATAAGGCCAGGCATGGTGGGTGGTGTGCACCTGCAGCTACTCAGGAGGCTGAGGTGAGAGGATCTCTTGAGCTCAGCAGGTCGAGGCTGCCATGAACTATGATTGTGCCACTGCTGTCCAGCCTGGGTGACAGACTTAAGACTTTGTCACTTTAAAAAAAGCGATAAGCTGTATTTTTAAAATATAAGAACTGTCATGAGATAGAAGCACAGGAGTCAGGGAATAACCTTGACACTACTCTCCATTTCGGGAGAAAACTAGCAAGATATAAGAATCTCTATTTGCTTTTTTGAGGGGTAGCAGGGAAGATGGAGTCTCCTCTGCCGCCTAGGCTGGAGTACAGTGGCATAATCAATTACAGCTCACTACAGCCTCGAACTCCTGGGCTCAAACAATCCTCCTGCCTCTGCCTCCTGAGTCACTGATACTGCAGGCGTACCAGGCTAGTTCTTTTTTTGTTTTGTTTATTTTAGTTTTTGCAGAGACAAGGTCTCAATATGTTGACCAGACTGGTCTCGAACTCCTGGCCTCAACTGATCCTCCCTCCTCAGCTTCCCAAACTGCTGAGATTACAGGTGTGAGCTACAGCATCTAGTCTACCTCCATCTTTTAGATTTGCCAAATTTCTTTTTCTACAACAAAAAAGTTATCCAGTGAGGTAGTGCCTGCCCACAGCCAGCTGTAGAGCACTAATGGGGGTCAGAATATGTGCAAAACCAAGGACTGGCATTTATAAACTATACTTAGAATAATAGCAAGAAAGGCTCTAGAAAACCTACATAGAACGTCAATGCCAAAGACATGTTAAAAAGACTGGCTCCCAGATCAGAGCAAGCATGGGCACAGGCAGCTCTGAGTATTGTTTACATGATATGCCTCCTTTGGAGAGAAGAACAAATAAAGAAGAACTGGGAAAGAACCACTTAGTTCCAAGAAAAGCAGGAAACAAGAACAGGGAAGATCTCCCACACCAATGGCAAAGAAAAAGATCCACAGCATGTTTTAAGAAGGTGGATTAGTCTCAAGCCTCAAAACAAACATCAATGATGCAGGATAAGCTTCCTGTGTGTTCTGGGACAAGAAGCCCCTTGGATGCTCTATCAGCTGTATGTAGGGGGTAATGAGGCTCAACAAGGATCTGAGACTAGCCATCCCCAGTGATAGGGGGCAGCCTTCAGCCAGAAGGTGAAAGTCAGGAAGGCTGAGCAAAACCAGGAGTCAAAACCGAAGCCACTAAGCCTTGCAGCCAAGTCTCCTTGGGCCACACTGTCAGAGCCTGTCAAAGCCACAAGGCCCTGAGTGACAGCAGGGAACGTGCAGAAAGAAGCCCTAAGTCCTGGACCACGAATGCAGGGAGTGGCCCATTCACAGCGGATAACCTCAAATAGTTACAGAAAGAAAAACTGTGAAGGACTTCCAGATAGAGATGAGAGCCTCAACACAGTAATTTACATTCACATCCTCTCAAAATCCCATTAAAATGTCAATTAAGGCCAGGCGCAGTGGCTTACCCACCTGTAATGCCAACACTTTGGAAGGCCTAAGGGGGTGGATCACTTGAGGTCAGAAGTTTGAGACTAGCCAGGTCACCATGGTGAAACCCCCGCCTCTACTAAAAATACAAAAATCAGCTGCACGCAGTGGCACACGCCTGTAATCCCAGCTACTTGGGAAGCTAAAGGAGGGGAATCGCTTGAACTAGGGAGACAGAGGTTGCAGTGAGCTGAGATCGTGCCACTGCACTCCAGCCTGGGCAACAGAGTAAGACTCTGTCTCAAAAAAAAAAAAAAAACAATTAAAATGTTTCCTATGAGGTGATGATGAATATGGTAAGTACCCTGATTTGATATTAAATTCTGTGTACATATATAATAATATCACATACTACCCCATACATATGTACAATTACTATGCGTCAAAAATAGTAAAATCAAAAAAAGGTTTTTGTAAAGACATCGCTCAAAAAAAAAAAAAAAAAAGAATTGGAGAGGAGGTAAAACAGCAAAATGACAGAACCTGAGAATCAGAGAGATGACTGACAAGTAACTTGACAGATCTGAGAAAATTTCATTCCTCAATAGGCATGGGTGCCCCCAAAATAATATCTGATGAGAATAGAACAATTCACAAAAGGCTGATGATCTGTTACCACAAGACACCTCTGGAAGTGAGGGTGAACACAGGACTAGAAAGCAAAGGAAAGGCTTTAAAAGTCTCTTTAAGAAGCGATTAGCAGAATACATGTGTTTAGTCTCTGGAGAAAACATGGTAGGTCTGGAGTGAGTTGAGGTTCGGTTGTCTTACTGGAAATGGAGAGGTAAAAGTCACACATGCTGAACTTTCGAGTTTCTCCCATTCTTCTTCCCTCTCCCCAGCCCCACTCATTCCCAGAACAGCAGGCAGCCAGCGTTTGCCTCTAAACGGAAAAGTATTCTCCCAGGAATCTAAAAACACTTTAGAGCCCAGGAATAGGGGAGTTCTTCAGTGGAATGGCACAGCCAGATCACCCCAAGAGGCCCAAGTCAACGTTCATAGAGTTTCAAAACAATGTCTAATCCCACTCCAACACCTGAATAGGTATCTTGAAATCACCTCCCATTTGAGAAAAGCACCTAAGATGAAGGCAATAAATAAAGAGACAGGAATAAACAGAGAAAAGCAACTTGCAGGAAAGAGGGACTATTTAGGGAAAACACTTCAAAAGCAAATTGTTGGTATTATTTCCAGAGAAAGAGGAGGAGACGGTGTAGTCATGAAATAAGAATAGGGAGATATTTAAAAAGAAGAAAGAGAAGAACACAGTGCACACAAAAGCCCTTTTACAGAGTGAAACTATGACAGCAGAAATAGAACAGTGACTGTAAGGGAAAGGGTAGCAACATTTCCAGAAAATAGAGGCAAAGCAGCCCAGGTAACATAGCAAAGCCCCATCTCCGCAAAAAATACAAAAATTAGTGCAGTGTGGTGCTGCACAACTGTAGTCCCAGCTACTCTGGAGGCTGAAGTAGGAGGAATGCTTGAGCCTGGGAGGCCAAGGTTGCAGTGAACTGAGATGGTGTCACTGCACTCCATCCTGGGCCACAGAGCAAGACCTTGTTTCAAGAAAAAAAAAAGGCAGGCATTGGGAGAGAATAGAGAACTGTAAGTCCAATTCGAAGAGATCAAGCAAGGAGAAAAAGATAACACAGAGAACAGGAAATCAAACAAATAATTCAAGAACGTCCCAGAGCCAACAGATATGAGGGAAGGATGGAAGAGTTCAATGAACGTCCAGCAAAATAGAGAAAAGCAAGTCACACTCGCAGACTTCAGAACACAGGGGACAGAGAAGAAAGGCTACAAACTTTTGAAATAGACAAGTAATTTTCACAAAGGATAAAAACTAGAAATGGCACAGGATTTCTCAACAGCAACACAGAAAGCTAGAAAACAATGACGAAATATCTTCAACGTCCTGAAGAAAAATTACTTCCAGCTTTAAATGATATACCAAGGCAAGCCACGAGAGAAGCAGGATGAAGACATTTTCAGACATGCGACCTTGCAGAAACTTTATCTTGTACCTAAAGAAGGGAAGACATCTAGGAATCGTAATACATACATCCCAAGATATAGGGGATCCCACACAAAGCCAGGGAATTTTTCACAATAACCAAAAGGCAGACACAACTCAAATGGCTATCACCTGATAAGTGAACAACATGTGGTCTTGCCATGCAAGGAAGTCCTATTCGGCCACGAGAAGAATGGAGAACTGATTCATGCTGCAACCTGAACAGACGGGCAACGCATTAAACCAGCGGAAAGAAGCCAAATCTGAAAAGCCGTAGATTACCCAACCCCACATACACGAAATGTCCAGAGAAGGTCTTGGTTGCCAGGGTCTGGGGGAAGGAGGGATGAAAACTGGCTGCTAAAGAGTAAGGGGTTTCTTTGGAGTATGACAAAAATGTTCTGGAATTACAGAGTGGCAATGGTTGCACAATACAGAAACCACTGGGGGACAAACATGGTGACTTGCACCTGTAATCCCAGCACTTTCGGAGGCAAGGCGGGTGGATCACCTGAGGTCAAGCCTTTGAGACCAGCCTGGCTAACATGGTGAAACCCCGTTTCTACTAAAGACACAAAAATTAGCCAGGCATGGTAGCACGCACCTGTAACCCCAGCTACTCAGGAGTCTGAGGCACAAGAATCACCTGAACCTGGGAGGCAGAGGTTGCAGTAAGCCGAGATCCCACCACTGTACTCTAGCCTCAGCAACAATAGCAAAATCCATCTCAAAGGAAAAAAAAAAAAAAAACACTAAAATTATGTACTCTCAAAGGGTAAAGTGTGTATTATGTGCATTGTATCTTAAGAAAGCTGTTAAGAAAAAAAGTGAGTTGAAGATTGTGGGCCCACGAGCAGCAGGCTTCTGACTGGAGTAGGCCAGAAGGCACCAGGAGAGACTGCCTTGGGTGCAAGTGAGAGGCGGCCTAAAGTGCCTGAATGTACTGGAAGATTTACAAACTGAGGGCAAACTTGGAGTTGAATTAGTGATGAGTATATGGAAAACCAAAAAAATATATATATATATACACACACACACACACACAAGTATTTACACCAGAGAAATCAAGAGATCGTGCAGGAAAAACGATCATGCACCTCACAGCTGTGGACAGCAGTTTCAGTTATAATAATGTCATCTCTGAATATTGATCTAACCAAAATGATGATACGACTGTGCCAGAGGATGCGGAGCTGTGCATGTGTTTTCTGAGGTGGAGCAGTCAAAGAGAGTTACCCTTCCTCTTCAACAATGAGAAATAAATAACTCCCACAACTGAAAAATTAGGAAGTGTCAACAGCCATGTTGATAATAGCTATGGAGGCGACAACCCAAAGCATCAGTGGAAAACTTTCCAAGAGGGGTTTCTGAAGGGTGGGAAGCAGGAGATGGTGATAGCCAGAGGTCTTCTGTCTTCTGTAATAAAGCTAAAAGAACCAATGACTTTATCTGTGTACCTGCCAAGTTTTGATTTAAAAACAAACAAAATTACATGTAAACTACGATTATATATTAGTGATATGGAAACTATGTAATTAGAATTTGAGGGGAGCCTGAACTTAGCAATGCAACATAGAAAAGTCACGTTAAGAGAGCAGTGGAGTCCATCACCAGGGCAACCAGGACACAGATACCTTAGCAGTCACCACACCATGAAGCTGGCTGCGGGTACTCAGCAGAGCCTGGCACTAATACGTACCCAAGATGGAGAACGCACAGCCCTGCTCTGCCCCTGACCTCCAAATGATCTCCTCATCTTGACTGGGAACAGGCTGCTTCCCTCTTCAAGGAGGTCCTGCTCATCACTATTCATTCAACCCACTTCAAGTCCACACATCTCAGGAGCAATCAAGCAACTAGCCTGCTGTCCCAAGGCACCAGCCCCTCCGGGACTGTATTTAAGAAGAATCAGCAACCTTCAACACTGGTTGGGGGGCGAGAGAGGCAGATAAAGATATAAGCTTATTGAGCCATTCTGCTGCCTCAGCCTCCTTCCTGAGTAGCTGGGATTACAGGCACGGGCCACCATGCCCAGCTAATGTTTGCATTTTTAGTAGAGATAGGGTTTCACCATGTTGGCCAGGTGGGTCTTGAACATCTGACTTATAGGGGACAAACCCTGTATGGTCTTGAATTCATAGAAGTCCTCTTAGCAACTAGCCAGTCAACCTTACCCTACAACTACCTGACCTCGTGTTGCTCTGGTTCAGCTTTAGCAAGCATACCAAAAACTTCAATTCCATGTATGAAGTAATACAAAATTAATCCTAACTATATCATACTTTTCCCATCAGTAGGCAGCTTCAAAGATGGACCCCAGGCAGGGCACAGTGGCTCACACCTGTAATCCCAGCACTCTGGGAGGCTGAGGCAGGCGGATCACTTGAAGTTAGGAGTGATCGACACCAGCCTGGCCAACAGAGTAAAACCCCAGTCTCCACTGAAAATATAAAATTTAGCTGGGAATGGTGGCACAGGCCTGTAATCCCAGCTACTCAGGAGGCTGACACAGGAGAACCACTTGAACCCGGGAGGCAGAGGTTACAGTGAGCTGAGGTCGTGCCACCGCACTACAGCCTGGGCAACAGAGTGGGACTCCGTCTCAAAAATAAATAAATAAATAAATAAATAAATAAATAAATAAATAAACAAAGATGGTTCCAATTCCCCCAGCCCCCTGGTAGTCACATACTTGTATAATCCCTACCCCTTGAGCATAGGCTGAACTTACTGACTTAACTCTAATAAACAGACTATGGCAGAAGTGATAGGTTTTTACTTCTGAGACTAAGTTATAAAGACTGTGGCTTCTGCCTGAGGTGAACTTTCTTGTTCTTTTTTCTTTTTTTTTCCTGAAATGAAGTCTCACTCTGGTGTAGGCTGAAGTACAGTGGTGTGACCTCAGCTTACTGCAACCTCCATCTCCCTGGTTCAAGTGATTCTCCTGCCTTAGCCTCCTGAGTAGCGAGACTACATGCATGCACCACCAAGCCCAGTTAATTTTTTTATGTTTAGTAGAGACAGGGTTTCACCATGTTAGCTAGGCTGGTCTTTAACACCTGACCTCAGGTGATGCACGTGACTCAGCCTCCCAAAGTGCTGGGATTACAGGCATGAGCCACCACACCCTGCCTCTTGTTCATTTATTTATATGAGCTATCTACGGAGAGAATCTTATGGCAAGGAACTGATGCATGCAGCCAACACCCCCTATAAGCCTTACGAGGGCAGTGCTCCCTCCTCCAGTGGAGCCTTGGGACAACCGCAGCCTCCAAGTGACACGCTGATAGAGCCTTAGGAAAGACCCTGAGCCAGGCATGTGGCTAAGCCACACCTAGACTGTCCTGCCACACAAACTCTGAGATAGTTAATGTTTGAAGCCATTAAACTGTAGGGTAATTTGTTACACAACAATAGATATCTAACCTAGAGTCTTTAACCATTCCATAGTTACTTCTTGAGAGACTTTATTTTATTATTTTTTTGAGATAGAGTCTCGTTCTGTTACCCAGGCTGGAGTGCAATGGCACGATCTCAGCTCACTGCAACCTCCACCTCCTGATCCATTCTCCTGCCTCAGCCTCCTGAGTAGCTGGGATTACAGGCATGGGGCCACCATGCCCAGCTAATTTTTATATTTTTAGTAGAGATAGGGTTTTACCATGTTGGCCAGGCAGGTCTCGAACACCTGACTTCGGGTGATCCACCCAACTCTGCCTCCCAAACGGTTGGGATTACAGGCGTGAGCCACTGTGCCTGGCCAAGAGACCACTTTAAATTAGACTGAGTTAGACCATGGAGTTACACAGATGGTGCTATCACCCCATGTGGATGACATGTACAAAAAACAGAAAGAAAATAATAAACTAAGAGTCAAATGTGCCATGTTGCTCCACAGTATAAGGATTAGTATTTACAAAGTGAGGGAAACAACGAAATAGATTAGACATCTCCCACCTCTCCATTACCAAAGGAGAGTATGTGGGGTCAAGGCATGAGAGGCCATTCACCCCATTAGGCTAAGTTCATGCAAGCACAATATCGGACTTACTTTCAAGTCACAAAGGTTCACTTGCCTTGGGAGTAAAAGAACATCTGGGTATTCAAGGAAGACAGCACAATTAAAGTCTGAGTAATGTCAAGTCATTTGAGAGACAAAAACAACAGATGACAACACCATTCTACATGCTTTGCACATCCCCCCCATTAAACCAATCAATTTGTAAAGAATCAATTGTGCCTAAATTCTGAAAGTCAAATCTAAACAATAAATATAAACATTTGCAACTGATCAAACTAAAACTTTTCTAAGTTGCATCTTTCCTGAGGGTCATCTATGAGTTTTTAACCTGAAAGAATGGGGCCCCCATCTGTAATCTCTGGGACCTTGGGAGGCCAAGGTGGGTAAATCACTTGAGGTCAGAAGTTCAAGACCAGCCTGGCCAAAATGGCGAAACCCCATTTCTACTTAAAATACAAAAATCAGCTGGGTGTGGGGGTGAGTGTCTGTAATCTAGATACTTGGGAGGCTGAGGCAGGAGAATTGCTTGAATCCGGAAGGCAGAAACTGCAGTAACCCAAGATTGCACCACTGCACCCCAGCCTGATAATTATCAAAAATAATAAAATAAAATAAAATGGAAAGAATAACAATACCCCCAGAGAAAAATATGCTTCTCTATTCACGTCAATGATAGCTCACACTGACTTCCAAAACAGAAGGCTTCAAGACACTGGTTAGCAACAAAATCTCCAACCAAAAATTTAATCATTAATTTCAGCCCAAATTCTGAGTTACCTTGACAGTGTTCAGAACTTTATATTTTGCCCTGGTCAAGGACTGCAAGAAAAGTACAGCTGCTAGAATCCAAGAAGACAGAAACTTTCATCTACGTGGATGGATATTTCCATTTTCAATCAGAAACTTAAATTGTGCTTAAAAAGCTCAAATAGAAAGGTCAAAAAGCAAAAAATAAGGCTATATTTAATTTCAAAGTTTCTAATCAAAGTTTGAAAACTATAATGGGTTGTCACAGAAATCATAATAATGATACTGCTTCCATTTACATAGCACTGCAGATTACACAGTATTTTCACGTCAGAATCTCCCTGGAGCCTCCAAGCAGGGTTCAGTCTGGCCATTTTAATCTCATGCCAAATGTGAAGATGGTGATGCTATCACCTGGGATTTCCCATGGAGCCAATCAACCTAGTTAACACTACCTTGTTCATGGGAAACATCCATACTCTACTTACTTGCCCGTACTCTGAACAGTCAGCAACTTTCCCCTGTATCTCCCTGATGGCATAATTACAGACGTTCCAAATGGGAAAACAATGATTTGGCAAAAACTAGAAGTCTTCTCTCTGTATATTCAAATAGACACTGAGACTGTGTTTGGTAGAAGTATGTAGACATTTACGTTCAGTAAGAACTAATTTTCCTTTTCCAGAAAAGCTGTGGATTAGTCAGTACCATTAGCAGGTCATCTAAACTTAGAGAACATTCACAGCTTTTCATCTCCTGGCAGCCTGCCATACCTGTTTAGGGGTATCTGTGTTAAGTCATCAAAAATAGGTAGAAACTGTGTTGGGTTCACTAGCAGGCACTAGAGAACACAAAAGGTTTTCTAAATTATTTTCAGTGAAACTTCTGATACCATGGAGAGCGGCATGGCAAACAGTATGATGTGGTTACTGTTTTGCTTTCGATGTGAACAAGCTGAGCATGACCCAGATGCAAACAGTGTGAGATGCTGGTGGCGAAAATAGATAAAGAATCATTTTAAATTCGGAGATGGTTTCCTAGGAGATTCAAATGCACAAAATGAGGTGGGCCCAGGTCCCGTAACAGTGTGCAAGGTTCTGTGTCCTGGGAAATTTGGGACACTCTATGGCTCTGAAGGAGAAAGGATGCTTCTAGGTGAGGTACCAATCACCTCTACAAGACACCAGGTACCCACAGTGTTCCAACAAAGGAAATGTTCTTCTAACGGAAACATCCGCCATCTTCAAGTGCTCACTGTGGCAAAGGAGAACATGGGCAACAAGACCGTGGAACTCTGCAATGAAACAGATCCTGGCAATCAAAGTCTGGCTCCACCGTGCAGCAAGGGGTGACTATGGGCAAGTCTTTGATTCATTTCCTACACAACTCACTATGAAAGTTCATTACCTGCCAGTTACCAGGCACTAGAGATACAGGGATGTAACAATGGGGGGAAAGTGAGTGCCAATATGAAGCTTATATTCCAGTGGGGAAACTCAAGAAGTGACTATTTAATGAGCCAGACCAGGAGAAAAGCTAGAGGACGTTAAAGTATGAGAAAATGATGGTGGCGAGTGCTAGTTAAGTAAGGTACAAAGAAAGGCCTCGCTAGGGAGGAGCAATCTGAGCAGAGACTGGGATAAGGCAGGGGAGTGAACCACGCACAGCCCTGGGGAATATGTTCCCAGGAACACAACATGCAAATGCCCTGGGGCGGGCTCCCACGTATTCTACCAATGGCAAGGAGGCCCCCATGGCTAAAGGATAATGAAGGAGGGAGAGATTGGTAGGGAATGGGACCAGAGAGGGTTTGCAGGCTATTATAGTTTATTCTGAGCAGAACAAGCAGCCCCTGGAGGACTCAGAAGAAGTGGGATGATTGGACTGATTTTTTTAAGGATCACTCCACCGGGTATATGCAGTGCAGAGGCTGCGAGGTAGAGGCCACGAAGTGAACTGCTCAGATCTCCCTCCAAAAGATAATCTGCCAGTCCGTTGCAAGGAATGCAGTTACCCAACAGTCTCCAACTACTGCGACTTCCAAATGTGCCACTCATCCCAGGCAGCCCTGGTCAGCAGCTGAGCACACGTGGCTGCTCCTGCAGCGTGAGGGAGGATCCAGTGCCCTGCCGTATCTTGGGCTCCAGCACAAACACAAATCCACAGGCAGCAACAAAGGTGCGAAGGGGCTACTGTCTACAGGGCCCCAGGAGCACAGCATGGCCCAGACAATTTAACAATCCCACGTGAGGCTTCAAACACCACTGTATGAAATCTCTATTTCAGAGCTGAGAAAATGGAGGGCTAGGTTTTTACAAAACACTGTCAAGGACAAACCCAGTGATGAAAACCCTAGCCCGCCTAATTTCAAAATCCCCTGCTTTGGACAGACATCTAAGGCCATGTATTAAATGCCAAAGGGAGCCTACTCCCCTACATGCCTCCCCCCACAACCCCCCCACCCCACACACTCTCTCTCTCTCTCTCTCTCACTCTCTCTGTCTCATCCATTTTTGGTTGTCTACTCATGATTTAAGAAAACAATAAATTTTAACCTTTCCAGAAAGTTGAAACCGAATGCTTTAAAACTGTATTATACAAAACTGCTACCCAGGTAATAGATTCTCCACTACAAAGCAGGGGACTCCAGTGATACCCAAGCCAAGAAAACACTACCCAAAAAATACAGACTTGGCCAGGCATGGTGGCATACACCTGTAATCCCAGCACTTTGGGAGGCAGTTGGATCACTTGAGGTCAGGAGTTCAAGACCAGCCTGACCAATGAGGTGAAACCTGTCTCTACTAAAAATAGAAAAATCAGCCAGGCGAAGTGGCAGGTGCCTGTAATCCCAGCTGCTCAGGAGGCTGAGGCAGGAGAATCGCTTGAACCTGGGAGGTGGAGGCTGCAGTGAACCAAGATCATGCCACTCCACTCCAGCCTGGGCAGCAGAGCAAAACTGTGTCTCAAAAAAAAAAAAAAAGAAGTACAGACTTGACTGTGTCCATCAAGAACAAGAGCAAGACGAAGAACCCAGTTGTCTGAGTGGGACATTATTTTTTTATAATAGTTGGAGAATTGCAGATGATCAATACTGTAGGAAGAGACACAAGCCATCCCTATGTTCAAATCTTGGCTCTGCCAAGTAACACTGTAATTCTTAATAGGAAATATACATATATTTGATTTTACAACATTTCCTGGCATACAGCTCCAAAGTCCCTTGGAATCTCCAGAGTGACAGGTGGTGTTTTGTATGCTACTGAGACAACTGGTAGATAGGGGTCCTGCATAGTCTCCAGAGGGGCTGGTTGGTCAGAAGCACAGGTGACAACATGGACTTACAACTTGGCATCTGAAGTAGCAGCAGTCTTGGGGGACTAAGCCCTTACCCTGCGGGGTCTGCGCTGATTCCAATTCCCGTCAAAAGTGTACTGAACTGTAGGAAGCCCAGCTAGTGTTGGAGAATTGCCTGGTTTGGAAGAAACCCCCACATATGTGGCAGCAGAAATGATGTGTAGAGAGCAGTGTGAGTATAAAAGGAAAAACAATTTGAGGCCTGCATGGTGGCTCACGCCTGCAATCCCAGCACTTTGGGAGGCTGAGACAGGAAAATCGCTTAAGCCCAGTAGATCAAGAGCAGCCTGGGCAATATGGCAAGGCTTTACCTTAGAAGAAAAAAATATAAAAGAAAAACACAATTTCTTTTTCCCTATAAGTGTCACTAATCAGCTGATCTTGGAACCATGACTTCCTTTCTCTGAACCTCAGTTTCCTCCTTTGTAAAATGGGGATAACGGTAACTCCTGTGAGAATTAAACGTGACAAAAATAAAGATAACTTTCTATTCTCATTCCAAGTGTCAAAGATATGAGAGGTTTTTTTTTTGTTTTGTTTTGTTTTGTGACAGGGTCTCTCACTGTCTCCCTGACTGGAGTGCAGTGATAGAATCATGGCTTACTGTAGTCTCAAACTCCCTGGGCTCAGGTGATCCTCCCACCCCAGCCTCCCAAGTAGCTGGCACTACAGGCATGTACCACCAAACTCAGATAATTTTTGAACTTTTTTTTTTTGTAGAGATGAGATTTTGCCATGTTTCCCAGGCTGGTCTCAAACTCCTAGACACAAACAAACCGCCCACCTCAGGCTCCCAAAGTGCTAGAATTATAGGCATGAGCCACTGTGCCTGGCCAATATGAGAAGTTTTAAACAGCCAAATGCAAGAGTGAGAGCCTGCCCTCTTTTTAAAATTAGAATGCCTCTCTATTAAGTTTCATCTCTCATGGGTCTTTCCTGAGAAATCTGCTCACCTGTTTGGAAGCTGCATCTCTCTTCCAAGAGATCAGCTAAATATATAACACATGCACAGGGACAGCTGGGAATGGCTGTTGCATAAAATCGGAGCTGTCATCACACCTTCCCCAGCCACAGTCCCACCTGCTCATGTGATGGAGCCCAGCAGAACCTCCAATGGAAACTTCAGTTATGTTTTTCCCCCAAGTGAAAAGCAGTTTGACAGTGAAAACCACTTCTTTGCTGGAATAAACGCGCGCACAAGTGTGCCAGACAGAGTGATTTCCTGCCCTGAACCACGTAATGCAGACGTACTTGCTCAGCAGAACTCTGGGCCCTAACTGCACTCTACAGACTCCCAAGGGGAAGTGTCAGCTTGTCAGCAACGGGGCAGGGTATCATGATCACCCCAAATGTTGTTTTTAAAACAGCGAATTCCAAACTGCAGATGTATCTAGGTTCAAAAATTAAACTGGTAACAGAAATGCATGTAGTATGGTTCTATTTTGGTGAGAGTGGCAAGATGTCATCTAGGTGTGTACATGGTGGTCTGAGCACAAAGGATACACTCAGGCTGTTAACTGTGGTGCCCTGGGGTATGGAGGACAAAAGATAATAAGTGTTTTCATCCTAAACCTGTCAAGCTTTTTTTTTGTTTTTTTTGTTTGTTTGTTTTTAGACGAGGTCTTGCTCTGTCACCCAGGCTGGAATGCAGTGGCATGATCTTGGCTCAGTGTAACCTCTACCTCCAGGGTTCAAGCAATTCTCCTCCCACAATTCCCAGAGTTGCTGGAACTACAGGCACTTGCCACCACACCAGGCTAATTTTTCTATTTTCAATAGAGACAGGGTTTCACCATGTTGGCCAGGCTGGTCTCAAACTCTTGACCTCAGGTGACCCTTCCACTTTAGCCTCCCAAAGTGCTGGGATTACAGGTGTTAGCCACCGCACTTGGCCCTATGCAGCATTTTCATTTGGTGCAATAAGCAAGTGACTTCCGCAAATCATTCTTAAAGCAGCAGAGCTTTATGTATCAGAGGTGAAAACTGTTCCGTTTGTTAAGGCCTGAGTTTATGGAGTGAAGCCTTCCTTGGGAAATTACTGTGCAATCTGCCCTTAAGAAGAGACCCTTGGAATTTCAAAAGCCCATGTAGGCTGGGCACGATGGCTCACATCTGTAATCTGAGCACTTCGGGAGGCTGAGACGGGTAGATCACGAGATCAGGAGACTATCCTGGCCACCATGGTAAAACCATGTCACTACTAAAAATACAAAAACTTAGCTGGGCATGGTGGCGGGCGCCTGCAGTCCCAGCTACTCAGGAGGCTGAGGCAGGAGAATCACTTGAACCCAGGAGGTGGAGGTTGCAGTGAGCCAAAATCGCACCACTCCACTTTAGCCTGGCAACAGATTGAGACTCCATCTCACAGTAAAAAAAAAAAAAAAAAAGCCCATGAAGAGAATTTCACAGAACTGCCTCAGTCCTAGGACTCTATGCCATACCATAGGCTGTTAGATATGGTACAACTAAAAATGACACATCAACACAGTGAGGACACTACACTGCAAAAGGCACAGGGGCTGGAGCCACACAGATCTGGGTTCAAATCCCGATTCAGCCACATTCTGTAAGGGGCTCAGCTGCCCGGCACAGAGTCTCCTGCCCAGAACGAAGGGAATAGTCACATCTTTCTTGCAGGTTAACATTAGAGGAGACATCAAGGAAGAGATGAATCAACCAGAAGGCTGCCTGATCCAGAAAGCATGCTCCATAGATGGCAATGGTGGTGGAGGTCGTTAGAGTTACTAATAGAACATCAGATCATGACCTTGACCATCTACCTAGATTAGAAGCTTCAAAAGGGCAAAGACTCCAACTGGTTTCTCAGAGTCCATGCGACATCCACGAATTGACTCTCAATCCTTCCTGAATGAATCTCAAACCCCATGAAACATCCACAAATTGACTCTCAATCCTTCCTGACTGAATAAATGCCCAATATCTCACTTGAGCCTAACTGTAAAAACTACTCCCCCCCCACACACAAAAAAGCAGTCAACAAAGACAAAATTTGTCACTCTCACTAGGGATGCCATCCAACTAACATTTAACATGGCTTTAGTTTATTTTCTCAGATTATTTAAGTAACATACGTTCACTGCAGGGAAAATATATATCCATTTTTAAATGTTAATGGCCCTGTTGTACACATCCCAGACCCCTACAAATCAAGGAATAGGGACAGGGTAATAAATCCCAACCATGCAAACAAGTCATATGACTATCAGAGTTCTATAGAGCTCATATTCTCTCCCATAGGGTCCAATCAGCTTTTCAAGAAGTTGGGGCCAGGCGAGGCGGCTCATGCCTGTAATCTTGGCACTTTGGGAGGCCAAGGTGGGCAGGCTACCTAAGGTCGGGAGTTCAAGACCAGTCTGGCCAACATGGTGAAACCCCACATCTCTACTAAATATAAAAATTACCCTGGCGTGGTGGCGGGCACCTGTAATCCCAGCTACTCAGGAGACTGAGGCAGGAGACTCGCTTGAACCCGGGAGGCAGAGGTTGCAGTGAGCTGAGATCACGCCACTGCACTCCAGCTTGGGTGACAAGAGTGAGACCTTGTCTCAAAAAAATAAAATAAAATAAAAGTTGGACAACTGTCCAAGAAGAGAAGATATGATAATAATGAGAACCACACCCGTTAATATTTAACTGGAGGCTAAGTGCCCAGCACCACGGCAAGCACTTTACATGCTTTGATCCAGTTCATCCAGCTTCCCATTCTTTACATGAAGGAGCTGAGTCTACTATCTTAAAAAAAATAAAGGCACAGAGGCTGGGTGCAGTGGCTCATGCCTGTAATCTCAGCACTTTGGGAGGCTGAGGCAGGCAGATCACAAGGTCAGGAGATCAAGACCAGTCTGGCCAACATGGTGAAACCCCATCTCTAATAAAATACAAAAACTTAACCGGGTGTGGTGGCGGGCACCTGCAGTGTGAGCTACTCGGGAGACTGAAGCAGGAGAATTGCTTGAACTGGGAGGCAGAGGTTGCAGTGAGCTCAGATCATGCCACCGCAAGCCAGCCTGGGAAAAGAGCAAGACTCCATCTCAAAAAAAAACATAGAAACAGAAGGTAGTCTCATAGTTGCCAAAGGCTGCAGGGGAGAGGGGAATGATTGCAAATAGGAACAGGATCTCATTAAAATGTGGAGTTGGATAGTGGTGATGGTTGCACAACTCTGTGAACACACAAAAAAGCCAATCAACTGTACACTTAGAACACATGAATTGCATAGTATGTGAATGCCATCTGAATTACACATTCAATTCAAATGCCCAAGTCCAGAGCACAGAAAGTGCAGGTCACCCTTCATCACTGCCCTAGCCTCCTCACCACTGTCACAGGTTTGCATACACTAACTGGTTTTCTATCAGAGGCAAATGGTACATTTTGCCCTGTCGTTACCTCTTAAATCCACAACAGGCCTGCACTCGCCTCCCACCACTGCACATACACTGGCCACATTCTTTGTCATAGCTGCATTTTAGGATCGAACCAACCATCTATTCCAACAGTCTGTTATTGATCCCAATTCAAATAACACCACCATCTACAACCTCGTGCCTGCCTCTCTTCACAGGTGTTTAAGAATCTCTTTGAGATGGACTTCTAGAAATAAAACTGCTGAGTCAAAGGAGATGTAGTTTAATTTCTGACAGCTGACAAATTCCCAGGGAGTGTTCTGTGACCTTGAACAGCCACTTCACTTTTGAGACCCTCGGTCTCCTCATTTATGAAACCAAGGGGAAGACTTTGAGTCAATTTCAGTTCTAACATTCACTTTTTAAACAAGATCCGAAGGAAGAACGACTAACAGCAAAGCAGAGCTGGGGCACATGCACAGACCTGAGCTCAGCAAACACTCCAGCTGGGAACCGGGCTGAGAAAGCCCCAGAGAGCAAGCAGAAGGAGAAAGATACCAGAAGGTGGAACACACTCCAAGAGATGAGGAGGACATGGGCACCCCCACCCCACATGAGAGAAAAGAGAAGCTCAGAAGGCGAAGGCAAATCATCCTCGAGGGGCTGGGCTCTGTGGAGTGATTTATAGACAAAAACAGGTAACACGGGCCAGTGCCTCAAGCCAAGTGGGAAGGAAGCCCAAAGCTGAGGATACAAAACCCTCAAGGAAAACCAGGCACACAAAAGATGAAGGATGAGAAGAAGAAAGACACTGTTAACAGGAGAGATTTAAAAAAAAAAAAAAAAAAAACTCACACAATGAATGTTGGGAATCCCAAATCTATCCCTGCTCCAGGAACCTACCAGGAGAACAATGTCAAGGCTGGAACAAGGATGCCTGTAGCACCATCAAAAGATGACGACTCATCATCCCTGAAACCCAAGGTCAAGGAAAAGTCTAATGTTTCAAGAGGATAAAAAAGATAGGTTTAAAAAAGAAGTCACGTTGAAAGCTCACTTCCCTTATGAATTCTGAAGAATGCCATGAGGTCAAGTCACAATGGAGAGAAAAAAGGGGTCACAGGGACATGCTCAAGCAGCTTCAGTGTGGCAGCTGTCACCCACGGGACAGAAGAGAAGAGCGGAGGAACGTGGATACACATCGGCCGGAGCGAAGACCTGAGGGGCTGCGTTCATGGGGCAAAGGCAGATACTGCAGGGGATTAGGGGTCGGCAGAGCACTTGAATGTGGTAGTAAATGAGCAGAGAGGTCTATTGTAACAGCGAGCCGTAAAGGGGGACCCTGAACCACCCTCATCAAAGTCACATGGGGAGGGCTGGGAGGGAGGGGGAACTTGTTAAAATGCAGATTCCTGGGTCTCAGTCCCAGAAATAAACTCAGTGAATCTGAGAGGAGGGCCAGGAATCTATATTTTAATAACTATTCAGGATGATTTTGATGTGTATTACAGTCTGAGGACCACCATTAGGTGATATGAAAATGTCCCAGAAATAAAAACTAGAAAATAGGAAAACAATCATATTCAAGGGCTCTCATCCAAAAGCCACATGTGATTCTGGGCTGGCTTCAATCCGCTCCTCTGTCCTCTAAGAGACGCCTGAGTCATTGTGCCCTGAGCCACAGCTCTCATAAATGCTGCAGGGAGCCAGGTGGGGGGCGTGGGCTGGCGGAGGCAGAGAAACATCCTAGCATCGCCCTCACCCAAAGAATTAGGGCTTGCTCAAGCTGGAGGTGGGGGCAGAAAGGAGGAGGACGCCCTGTTAGCCAGCAGCCACAGCAAGCCAGCAAAGCCAATGCTACCTCCTCTCAAAGATGGGGTAGAACAAACAGCTAGGTAGCCCAGCTGTGACCACACTGTATTTTGAACGATTCTCATGTATACCTGGAAGCTGAGTGCATTTTTTTCCCTATGTGAGAAGGAGACCTTGATATATCTGGAACAATGTAATAAATGACAAACCAGAGGCTATTTCAAAAGCCCACAGAGATGATGTGCAGCCTAGACAACTTCCCAGAAAATCTTAATCACGTCTAGGAACCCAAAGCAAGGCAGCTCTGGGGAAGTGGAGAGCAGGAGAGAGAGGAGGAGGAATCTGGGGAGGGAGGCATGGCACTCCTGCCAGAGGGCTGAATCCCACTCTCTGTCTGCTGATTGAACAGCTCTTGGCTGCAGAGGATCTCTTTGTACCAGGCTATCGTAATGAGAGAATGACACGAGACACAAGTCCTCCTCTGACAGAGACTCAGGGAAATTTCCAAGGGAGGCTGGAAGTCCTCTAGGGTATATAATTATATATTAGATAAAAAATATCAACGCTTTTCGTACTGGGCACCTTCAACAGAGGAGATGTCTGATTCAGGAACTACCTCCCAAATCTTTATAAGTTCCACGTTTCCTCTGAGCTACTGGGAAAGGCAGCGAAGTACCATTCACTCTCCAAGAAGGGTCTAGAATTCTGATTCTGCCATTGCATTTGCTACCCCAGTACATAAATGGAGAGAGACTGCCATGGGTCAGGGCCCTGGGCCCCATGGGGAGTGGGACCTGAGAGGCTGCTGCCTGCTGAACACTTACATCTGGCTTGCAGCAAATGAGTGGATAAATAAGGAGAATTTCCGGGAGTAACAATTTCTATGCAAAACATAAACCAAAGAGGGTGCCTCCGGAGAGCTCTTGTAGACAAGAGGCTGGGCCTCTGTGGGGAGACCTCAGCCACACCGAGATCTGACTGACTTGAAGCTCCATGATGGGTGGGGCTGTCACAGGGGAATGTTCTGGCAATGGGAATGGCAAATGGGATGACACGGGAACGTGGGCTCCTTCCAGGAACAGAAAGGCCAGTGTGACTGAAAGAAAATACACACAGAGACAAGGTGACAGGTCACAGTGGGATGGCGGGCAGCAGCGGATGACATGGGGCTGGAGGCTATCGGGGAAACGCCACATCTTTCTCAGGATGAGGCAAAGCTGGTGGAGGCCTTTCATCAGGGGAGCCAGCAGCTGTGATCTGTTTGCTGATCACTAAATCACTCTGGCTGATATGTGAAGAGCAGACTGCACAGGAGCCAACATGGAAAGGGAGAAACCAGCTCGGAGCTACAGCAGCATACTCAGGTAAGAGACTATAGGAGCCTGACCCGGGCGACAGCAGTAAGGACAGTCACAAATGGCCATTCATCTCTAGGATGTATTTTGGAAGTGGCAGGACTGGCTATGGATTGTAAATGAGAGACAAGTCTGAAGAAAAACACAGGATGACTCCCAGATTTCTGGTTTCAGCAACCAGGTAGTGGCATTTATGAGTGTGGGCTGGGCATGGTGGCTCATATCTGTAATCCCAGCACTTTGGGAGGCTGAGGTGGGTGGACTGATTGAAGCCCAGAGTATGAGACCAGCCTGGGCAACAGAACGAGACGCTGATGCTAGAAAAAAATTTTTTTTAATTAACCAGGCATGGTGGTGCATGCCTGTAGTCCCAACTACTTGGGAGGATCGCTTGAGCCCAGGAATTCAAGGCTGCAGTGAGCTATAGTTGTGCCACTGCATTACACTTCAGGCTGGGCAACAGAGCAAGACCCTATCTCTCTATAAGAGAGAAAGACAGAGACACAGACAAACCCACATACACACATACACAGAGATGCTTTTGGTAGGCAGAATGGCCCCCAAAGATGCCCATGCCACAAAGATGCTGTGACTATGCTACTGCACATAGCAAGAGAGACTTTGCAGATATAATTAAAGTTATAGACCTTGACATGGGAGAGTATACTGGATTACCGGTGGGAGCCCAATCTAATGACGTGAGCCCTTACAAGCAGAGAACGTTCTCTGGTTGAAAGCAGAAGAGAGGGATGGCAAGAGGCAACCACAGAGGAGATGCAGAAGAGGAAGTCGGATTCCAACTGTGAAAAGGACTCAACATGCCATTGCTGGTTCTGGGATCTAGGGACCTCTAGAGCTCAGGGCGGCCCCCAGCGGAGAGCCAACATGAGGTGGGAACCTTAGTCATTCAACCACTCAGAACTCAAGTCTGTCAACATCAGAATGAGCAAGGAAAGGGATTCTCCCCTAAAGTCTATGAAAAGGAACACAATCCTGTCAGCACCTCAACTTATTTCAGCCCACTGAAATCTGCGGCAGACTTCTGACCTCCAAATCTGTAAGACAGTAAGTTTCCAGCCATTTATTGCCACAGCAAAAGGAAACTAATACAATGGGGAAGACTGGGGAGAAATTAAAGGTTTGGTGGGAAAAGCAGATGTTCTGCTTTAGCTATCATAAATTCAAGTGGAGGAAGCCAGCAGACTGAAGGTTATGAGCATGTGGAACTAACCAGAGCTGTCACTGGCCATGCCTGCCTCTTCCACTATCATTCCCAGTAGGACATAAGTCCCACGTACCCAGGAACTCTGTCTTGTTCCCCATTTTAAGTCAGATAGTAGCCCAGTAGCTGACACATGGCAGGTGCTTCATAAACAACTGCTAAGTGTGGAATGTCCCTCTTCAAAAACAATTCTCAGGAGGCCAGGCACAGTGGCTCAGACCTGTAATCCCAGCACTTTGGGAGGCTCAAGTGGGCAGATCACCTGAGGTCAGGAGTTTGAGACCAGCCTGGCCAACATGGCAAAACCTCACCTCTGCTAAAAATATAAAAATTAGCCAGGGATGGTGGTACGTGCCTATAATTCCAGCTACTCAGAAAGCTGAGGCAGGAGACTTGCTTGAACCTGGAAGCCAGAGGTTGCAGTGAGCTGAGAACTGGGCGACAGAGTGGGATTCCATTAAAAAAAAAAAAAATTCTCAGGAAACAATCAGAGTGAAGAGAGAATTTATCAAATGGAAGAAAATATTTGCAAAATATGTCTAACAAGGGGTTAATATCCAAAACATAAAAGGAACTCAAACAATTAAACAGCAAGCAAACACAATCTGATTTAAAAAATGGATCCAGGATGCAAATAGACATTTCTCAAGGAAGACATCCAAACGGCCAGCAGGTGTATGACCAGCTGCTCAACATCACCAATCATCAGGGAAATGCAAATCAAAACCACAATGAGCTGGCACTTCACACCTGTTAAGATAGCTGTTATCAAAAAGAAGAAAGGTCAACGTTGGAGAGGATGTGGAAAAGGGAACTCTTGTACACTCTTGGGGTGCTGTAAATTAGTACAGCCGTTAGGGAAAACAATACAGAGTTTCCTCAAATAACTAAAAAAAGAGCTGCCATATGATCCACCAATCCCACTACTGCATGTTTAGCCAAAGGAAATGAAATCAGTATGTCAAAGAGTTATTTATCTGCACTCCCATGCTTACTGCAACACTATTCATAATAGCCAAGATATAGAATCAACCTGAGTGTCCATCAACACACGAATAAAGAAAATGTGCCATATATACACAATGGAAAACTATTCAGCCTTAAAAAAGAAGAAAATCCTGTCATTTGTGATGACATGGATCAACTTGAAGGATGTTATGGTAAGTGAACTCAACCAGGCACACAAATACAAAATACCACATGATCTCACTCATATGGGACCTTAAAAAGTCAAGCATAGAGGCAGATAGTAGAATGGTGACTGCCAGAGGTTGGGCCAGGGCAGGGGAATGATGGGGAGACACTGGTCAAAGACTACAAAGCTTCAGTTGGACAGAATGAATGAGTTCTGGCAGGCTAGAGGATAGCATAGTGGCTATAGTTAATTATACTGTATTGTTGGCTAAGCATCGTGGCTCATGCCTGCAATACCAGCACTTTGGGAGGTCAAAGCAGGCAGATCATTTCAGGTCAAGAGTTGGAAACCAGTCTAGCCAACATGGCAACACTCTGTCTCTTCTAAAAATATAAAAATTATCCATGTGTGGTGGTGGGCGCCTATTATGCCAGCTACTCAGGAGGCTAAGGCAGTAGAATCACTTGAACCTGGGAAGCAGAGGTTGCAGTGAGCCGAGATTGCACCATTGCACTCCAGCCTGGGCATCATGGCGAGACTCAGTCTCAAGAAAATAAAAAACAGAGAGGAGATCCAAGATGGTAAATTAGGAGCAGCTGAGGATTGCAGCTCCCAGCAAAAGCATGGAGGGTGAGTGGACACCGCATCTCCAGGTGGACTTTTATTGCCCACAGACCAGGAGATTCCCAGGTGGAGGAGCCACATGGGTCCCCGGCTTGGCTGTTTTGGCCAGCGTGGCTGTTTTGGCTGGCACCCCGGTGCTGTGGTTCTCCACACAAAATACACAGGTCCAGCACCATTTTAGCTGGTGATTGGAGCTCCTGGGATAGTGACCCATTTAACTGATAAAAAAAAAAAAAGGGGTGGGGGGGTGGGGGTGGGGGCGGGACTGAAACAGGGAGCCAGGACAGGAGACTCCCGGGCAAAAAAGCACCACAATGCTTTTTTGGCTGTTCCAGCCAGCGCAGTGGGTCGCTGCACAGGAAATCACACAGATTCCGGGACCTTTTCAATGGGCAACTGGAACACCTGGAAGACAGTGTTGCCCATTCAACTCAAAAAAAAAAAAAAAGGGCCCTGAGGCAGGGAGCCAGGTGATCAGGTTTGGCTGGTCCCACCCCTACAAAAAAAACAGCAATCTGAAACGCTCTGGATTCAGTTTCACAACAAACACAGCTGAACCCGGGATGGTCCAGCTCTGTGGGGGAGGGGTGTCAGCCATTACCGAGGCAGTCCACCACTACAGAGGCAGCCCACCATTGCCAAGGTAGCCTGCAATTGCCAAGGCAGCCCACCATTACAGAGAGAGTCCGCCATTATAGAGGTGGGCCGCCACTGCCAAGGCAGTTCTAACCATACCCGTATAAACAGGACTGCAGGGAAGTTCACATGGGCGGAGCCCACAGCTCCTCAGCAAAGCCTCTGCAGGCAGACAGTGACTAGGCTGCCTCCTGGCTGGGCAGGGTGGCCCTGAAAAAAGGCAGCAGCACAACAGAAACTCATAAATAAAACCCTAAATCCCCAGGACAGAGCACCTGGGGAAAAAAAAAAGCGGGGAGGTGGCGGGGGGGTATGAGTTCTGCTGCAGCAGACTTAAACATACCTGCCCAGCAGCTGTGAATTAACAGATCTCACAGCTCAGCAAGTGAGCTCCTATAAAGGAAAGACTGTCTCCTCAAGCAGCTCCCTGACCCCCATATATCCAAAGAGTCACCTCATAAAGGAGAGCTCAGAATGACATCTGGCGGGTATCCTTCTGGGACAAAGATAGCAGAAGAAGAAACTGGTAGCAACCCTTACGGTTCTGCAGCAGCTGCAGGTGATCCCCAGGCAAGCAAGGCCTGGAGTGGACCTCAGCAGTCCTACAGCAGAGGGGCCTGAATGTTAGAAGGAAAACTAAAACAGAAAGAAATAACTTCATCATCAACAAACTGGACGTCCACTCAGAGACCCAATCTGAAAGTCAACAATATCAAAGACAACAGTGGATAAATCCAAAAAGATGGGAAGAAACCAGTGCAAAAAGGATGAACACACCCGAAACCAGAATGCCTCTCCTCCTACAAGGGATCACAACTCCTCACCAGCAAGGGAACAAGGCTGGATGGAGAATGAGTGTGATGAACTG
>CAUYQU010079258.1:0-46567 GCA_963574635.1 Cheracebus regulus | reverse complement strand
GAGACGGGGTTTCACCATGTTGGCCAGGATGGTCTCGATCTCTTGACCTCGTGATCCGCCTGCCTCGGCCTCCCAAAATGCTGGGATTACAGGCATGAGCCACCGCGCCCGGTCGAGCCTTTTTTTTTTTTTTTTTTTTTTTAGAAAAATGTGAGTTAATGTCCTTTGTAGGAACATAGATGAAGCTGGAAACCATCATTCTCAGCAAACTAACACAGGAACAGAAAACCAAACACTGTATGTTCCCAATCATAAGTGGGAGTTGAATAATGGGGATATATGGGCACAGGGAGGGGAACATCACACACCCGGGGGTGTCGGGGGGTGGTGAGCTAGAGGAGGGATAGCGTTAGGAGAAATACCTAATGTAGATGTCGAGTTGATGGGTGCAGTAAACCACCATGGCACATGTATACCTATGTCACAAACCTGTATGTTCTGTAGGTTCTGCATATGTATCCCAGAACTTAAAGTATAATAATAATTATAAAAACTCATCATCAAAAATAGACGAGAAAAAAAACCCAACAAATATGTATGAAACATTTAGTTCTTTTCTTTCCTTGAATTGTCAGTTTGTATGCCTTCCTCATTGATTTGCTAGAATTTTAGCACTTTTTCTATCAGTTTATCTGAGACATGAATTTGTTAAGGATTTTAGTACATTGCTGTAATTACTGAAAATATATTTTCCCATTATTTGCTTTTAAATTCGATTCATGATTTAGAAAAAAATATAATGTATTTTATTTTATGTTCTTCCTGGTGCCTGGTACATAAAGTATGCTCAATAAATATCTGTTGAATGATATAGTCAAATAAATTTATTTTTTCTTTATGTTTTACTCCACTATTTCCATGCTTAGAGAATTATTTTCCATTTAAAAGATAGTTATTCTATAATTATTTTGTTATTTTAAAATATTTAAAATTATCTTATATTTAAAAATAATTAATCCAGGATCATTTGTTAGTTATACTGTAATTACTTTTTCCTTCCCAAAACGCTAGTCAGTAGCTTCTGCAGCATTAACTAAATAACCTTTTTTTTTCTTCATTGCTTTGTAAAACCTCCTCTATCTTATATTAAACTCACATATATATCTTTCTGATTTTAGATTTCGTTCCATTAATGTTTGTCCATCTTTATGCCAGAGCATACTTTTAATTATCAAAACCTTAAAATGCGGTTGAATATGTGGCAGTGTTAGCCCATCATTTTATTATTCTTAAAAAAAAAAAACTTTTGTTTTTCATCTGCTTTTTCTTATATGCATACACTTTGTCAAGTTCCCACGGGGAAGCACTTACTGGTATTTTGATAAGAATTCTTGTAAAGGAGAAGAGCTCAGGCTCTGAAGAAAGTTCATTTGGTTTGAATCTTCATCTTGCTATTTGCTGTTACAATGGCATGAGGCAAATACTTTAACTTCTTTATGCCTGTTTCCTCATCTATAAAATGGAGATAACACTAGTACTTACTTCATAGGGTAGTTGCAAAGATTAAAGTACGTATAGGTAATTTATCTAAATTTTTTTTTTGAGACGGAGTCTCACTCTGTCACCCAGGCTGAGTGCAGTGGTGCAGCCTCAGCCCACTGCAACCTCCACCTCCTGGGTTCAAGCGATTCTCTTGCCTCAGCCTCCTGAGTAGCAGGACTACAGGCGTGTGCCACCAAGGCCAGTTTTTTTTTTTATTTTTATTTTTAGTAGAGACGGGGTTCTACCATGTTGGTCAGGCTGGTCTGGAACTCCTGACCTCAAATTAGGCAGGATTAGTCCCCACATCAACCTTCTTCTCCAGCTAAGGTCATCCTCTCATTGCCCCTGAGTAAGACTTGGGCGGTGGCACCCTCATGGCTTTGCCCATGCTGTTTTTACTTTCTGTATTGCTGCCATCTCCAAATCTTAACTCCTTTTCACAAGACACTTGTGGTTTTTCCACCTTGATGGAGTCTTGGAGTTTCACCCTCCTCTCCTGCAGCACTGCCCTCTGTGCCCCTCACTTGGCATATTGTCATACCCAGCCCAGTGCTCTCTTATATTTTTGGGAATAGAAGGCCCACAGATTCCTCAGGTTATAGGAAGCTCTCCATAAATCGATGTTGAATGTGTAAAAGAATAAATCACTGTATGATTCAAGTCTTCTCTTGTTACCTTTTTTATGTGTCTAAGTCTTGACCCTACAGTCAAATGGCAAATTCCTGGGGGAGAAAGCCCCATATTTTCCATTTCTGATCCTCTTTACATTGTCACCTTAGACCACCTTAGATCAATGCTTCTCTCAAGACTTCAATATGTATTTATGGAAGAAACAAGCAAAAATAAAAATGACAATTTTATTCATTGTCTTACTGTCTTATCTGAGTGAAAGACATTTTTAACATTCTCTACTCTTGTGACTTGAATTTTTCTTCTGGTTAAAATGACCAATGTACTAAGCGAATAAACACAATCCTTGTGTAGTGAATATGCCAATCCGTGGAAGGGGCACAATGGCCTGCAATGCCTTTCCCTGCATGGCAGTGCTCACTTGCCACAGCAGAAGCCCCTGTGCAGAGAGCACCCTGAGTCTGGTTTCTTATCGCCAATATTTTCTAGAGGTCAGGAACCTGGAGCCCCAGAGCTGGGCCCATCGATGTCCCAGGGAAACCCAACCGCTTAGTTCTTTTTCTCTGCCTTTTTCCTCTGCCCCATTTCTATTGCTGCTGCTTACTTAGGTGTCCCTGGAGGCTAAGCCCAGGCACAAAGACGCCTGAAGACGGCACTCTATTCAGGAGGTAGGCAGTCCCCAACTCAGAGAGGGGAAATCCTGGGGCTGAAGGAAGAAAGTGCCCGAAGTCTGGGCTTCCGAGTCCTGTTTCTATGGGTGATTGAGAGTATGCCATTGCTAGCATAGGAGTTAATGAAAAAATATGTTCCTTTGGGATAATTGGCTACCATCCAGTTAGGGGAACAGGAGCTCAGACAGCTCCAGAAAGTTCCTTTCGCTCAGGGTCCCGTCCTCCCATTCCACCCTCGTGCTGGTGGCTGTTGCCCCTGTCAGACATGAATCGCGGTCACTCCCTCTCCAGCAGTCCCTGTCCTGGTGCCCAGGCAGAGACAGCACTTTCCTCTCCACCTCTAATCTCTCTCTCCAGCCAGCCAGGCACCTGGCCCTTACCTGGCAGCCCCAGCAGGGTGAAGTAGCCCCGGCACTCAGTGAAGCCAGAGCTTTCTCGGACACAGGAGCGCCACAGCCCCTGGTAGTTGAATACAGCTGTCACGGGGTTGTTGTACAAGTCTTGGGTGCTCCACTGGTCCATGCAGGTGGCAGCAATGATGCCCGCAATCCCAATCAGTGAAACCACGAACCCCAAGCCCTGGCAGGCAGTCACGGCCATGGTGGCGCACAGTGTCGACACAGAGCCACACCACAAGTGGACAGCGCAGTTCTGAGACTGCTGAGCCTAGGGATGGAGTTTTCTCCGAGAGGCTGGTGCACACGTCAGGAACGGGCCGTGTAATGGAGGCGGTTACTCACCAGTGCCACCTGGGCTTGCCCTACTCCTTTATCTATCGAAGTGAGATAATTTCCACAACATGGTACCAAGAGCCATTTGTTTTCTGCCATATGTACACTCTACTCACTGTTTACCTTTTGAGGGAGTTTCTTTCCTGATTAACCAGGCTCCCCTCTGTAGAGGGTAAAGCAAGTGCAGAGGTGGTTGCCTGGGAGGCACTGCAGATTGGTCAGGCAGGGCTTCCAGTAGCTAAGCCACAAAATACTTGGAGATACAAAGACTTCATCCATGTGGCCCTGGGGACTGAGATACATGCCGCCACCTTAGTTAAAAAACGTAGGCAAGGCCGGTTATGAGGCATAATAAAGTATAGTTGATTCTCATTAGTCATGGTAGTTATGTACTATAAAGTCATAAAGAACACTGAATTAGCGAATACTGAATCATTGCCCATAGGGGAAATACAGGGTCAAGCTCCTGCAAGCCTCTGGTCTCAACATTTTCATCATCAATAGATAACCTTATTTTATGTGTATTTCTGTTTTAAAACAGCTTCTTTAATATAAATTGTTGGTTCATTAGCATTGAACTCACAGCCAACAGCAGTGAAATTCATGTCTGAATGAAGCTTATCTGACACACATATTTTCTCCATAAGGCACAGCACAGCCTCCTTGCGCTTCTAAACAGTAATCAGTGCTTCTGTACTGTGCTTGGGGGCCATTTTAAACAGCAAAATCAACAAAAAGCACAAAAATGTGAAAAATGTGGTGGTAAACATACTTCAAAAAGGACGCTTGTTTACAGTATGAGTGCTGAAAAAAAGAAGGCAGAGATTCACCTTATTGAACCTCAGCGGGGAGCATGCAACTTGGGCAATGCAAATTTTTACCCTTGGCACACGTCATTATGATTGCCGCAGTGCCATAATTTGCACAAAACTGTAACAGCAGTGCAGAGTATTGATTTTGGAGTTAAAATAAGTTTTAGCAAATTCGAAAATATGGTACACATGGTTAATGAGAATCAGCTGTAGTTATTTGATGGAACTGACGAGTTAATGCGGTTAAACTGTTTGCAGCTTCTGTGGCACTGACTAACTTAATCAATGGAGAAACCATTTAGGAAGGAAGACAGCAGAGGTAAGTAGCAAGAAAGCCTTTGGGCTCTGGAGCTACACAGCTTGGGTTCAAGACTTACTACACAGCTTGAGCTTCAAGCCTTCCTAGCTGTGGAGGGGGAACAGCTAGATACTTAACCTTTTTGAGCCACAGTGTCTTCCTAAAATGAGGTAATAATAGTGCTCATGTCGCTGGATTGTTTTGTAGATTAAATGTGAAAATACATGTGAAATGTTGAGCATTACATGTGGAGCACTGTACTCAGAAAATACTAGCAAATATTACTAGGGCAGACTGATAATATAATTGAAAGCTGTAGCAATTGATGATCGCTCTCTCATTGTTTCTTCACATTGATCAGAAGTTAAACTGCAGCCTACTGACAAAAAGTGTCTCTAGTTACAAAAAGGCTTAAAGTTTTTCTTTGTCCAAATATTATTCTTATATTATACGTTGTTGGCTAACATCTCTGTGTTCTAGCTTCGCCGTTTCTAAAGTTAAGGTTTTGGAATATCTTAGAAAGTTCATAATTGTAAAAAAGAGTTACCTTTTTCTTTGACTCTGATATTGTCAGGAAGACAAATATATCGTTTAGAGTAAAAGTGAGTGTATGTGTTCATGTGTGTGTGCATGTGTATGTGTGTGCATGTGTGTGTGTGCATGTATATGCTTGCGTGGCAGCAGAAGGGCAAGAGGAAGGGCATGCTGCTCTGGATTATAGGATGGAGAAACTTTCCTCTTGCTCCATGAAGTAGCTTCTAAGATCATTTATTATAATCCTAGGGCTCCAGGGAACATAATTTGAAAACCGTTGGCTTAGATCCCCTCAATAATCTATTAAAAAATTCATACAGTGAAGAAATGAACTATAAAAATCAGCTCACTGGCCCAGAGAGAAAACAAAGAAACTTGTTAGGCTTTTCCTGGGCTGGTCCATGTGTGAAAAAATAGAAAAAAATCTTCTGAGAGTATATTACCAAAAGCCTCTTTCTGTAATGTGACTGGGGTTTGAATTTGTACCCTGAACATCATGGCCCTGGAGCTCCTACACTAAGAAAGTAGCTTTAAAAGGTGATTCCCAGCTGATAACACATCTAGAATGATTTGCAGAGTTAACTGCAAAACTCTCAATGCAGGTTGCATAAGATTTTTACATTTAAAATCCTGTCAAACTTGAGCTCAAAATCCCAAATTCAAAATCTGTTATAAACAGTGGTGTATTGGTAAACCCAGCGGTATACTAGTAAACCAACTCTAAAAAGAAAAAATGAATTATTCTGATATGTAGCCTTTGCAAATTCACATAGTGTAGATACTCCCACTATTGCTGATTTCAAGCTACTAATGTGAATGTAAAGTTGCTAAATGCAAAGTTGGGAAAAGATACATGGAATCAACTCTTGCAAGCTGACTCCGGCATGTTACTTATGAATAATATCACAAGACTTACAAATACTTATAAGAAACCCTTTCTCAAATCAGATAATATAGTTAAAGATATAAAAGACAGAACTAAAACCATGAATGATTAAAAATCACCATAAAAAAAGAACAGGAAGATTTGACAACTTCCCCACTTAAATTTCTAGATATTTAGGATATAGATAATGACACAAAACCTCCATAGATAGTGTGGTAGGCACAGTTTTGCCCTCTTGCCCAGTGATCTCTGGCCTTTGTGTTACTTCTATGACTGTAATATATTACATGGCAAAAAGGATTTTACAGATGTAATTAAAGTTACTAACCAGCTGATCTTAATATAAAGAGATTATTTTAGATTATCCAGAAAAGCCCAATATAATCATATAAACCTTAAAAAGCAGCAGAAAAAGGTAGAGCATGGAGTGAGAGAGATGTAGCAGAATGTTAAGTTAGAGAGATCTCAAGAATGAGAAGGATTTGAGGCACAATTGTTAGCCTGAAGATGAAAAGAGATTACATGACAGGGAAGCAGGAACTTCAACCCTGCAACTGCAAAGAACTGAATTCGTTCAACCAACAATGAATTTGGAAGAAGCCCCCAAGTCCTATATGAGAACCACAGGCATGGCAAATACCTTAATTGAAGCTTAACAATTCCTTAAACAGAGTATCCCCAAACTAATTGGGCCCTTATCTTACACCATACACAAAAATCAACGTCATGCTAGACATCTGATTTATAGAAACTGTGAGATAATAAATGGGTGTTATTTGAAGCTGCTCAGTTTCTGAAATTTGTTATGACAGCAATAGAAAACTAAAAACAGATAACTAATAGATTAAACACAGCTGAAGGTAGCATTCATAAAGTAAAAAATACAGCTGAAAAAATATGCAAAATGTAGACAGAGAAATAAAGAGATGGAAAACAGGAAACAGTAGTAAGAGAATGGAAGAATGAGTAAGAAATTCCAACATACATCTAATAGGAGTACAAGAAGAAGACAATAAATAGAATGAAAAACAATATTTGATGAGTTATTGGCTAAGGATTTTCAAGAATGAAAAGCATAAATTCCATATTAATGTTGTTAAATAAGTTCCAAGAAAGGCAAATAAAAAGAAATCCACACCTGGATGTATTGTAGTATTGAAAAATAACAGAGTCAAAGAGAAAAACCTTTAAAATTAAAACTTGAAAGACAGAAATTACAGCTATTATATCAATTGCAACAACTGAAGCCAGAAAGATAGAGTTATATCTTTAAAGACTGATAATAAAAATAATTACTAACTCAAAACATTGAGAAGACAAGCCACAGAGAAAATATTTGCAAAAGACACCTGATACAAGATTCTTTTCTAAAATACACTAAGAACTCTTAAAACTGAACAATAAAAAAAAACACCTGATTTTAAAATGAAAGAATTAGTATGAGCAATCAGACAAGGAAAAGAAGCAAAAGACATCCAGTTTGGAAAGAATGAGGTAAAATGATCTGTTTTCAGATGATGTGATCCCATATTATAAAAGCTTCTTAACATTCCACAAAAAAACCTGTTAAAACTAATGAATGAAGTAAGTAATGTTGCAGGATACAAAAGAAACACAAAAATTAGTTGTGTTTCTTTATACCAATTATCTATCCAAAAAGGAAATCAAGAAAAAAATATCATTTATAATAGAATAAAAAACAATAAAATTTTTAGGAATAAATTTAACCAAGGAGGTGAGAGATCTGTAGCCTGAAAACTATAAAACACCAATGAAAGAAATTGAAGACACACATAAATGGAAAGATGGCTCTTGTTCATGGATTGAAATAATTAATATTGTTAAAATGTCCGTACTACTCAAAGTGATCTACAGATTCAGCATAACCCCTATCAAATTCCAGTGTCATCTTTCACAGAAATGAAAAAAATTCTAAAATTTATATGGAACCACAAAAGACCCCGAAGAGCCAAAGCAATCTGGAGGAAAAATAACAAGTTGGAAACATCACACTTCCTGATTTCAAATTATACTACAAAACTGTAGTAATCAAAACAATATAGCACTGACATAAAAACAGACACATGGACCAGTGGAACAAAATATAGAGGACAGAAATAATTTCAAGCAATATACAGTTAACTAATTTTCAACAAGGAAATCAAAAACCCACAAAAAAGAAAGACAGTAAATGGTGTTGGGATAACTGGTTATCCACATACAAAGAATGGAATTGGGCTCTTACCTTCCACCATACGTAAAAATCAACTCAAATTGGATTAAAGACTTAAACATAGACCTGAAGCCGTAAAACTCCTTGAAGAAAACATTAGGAAAAAGCTTGTTGACTTTGGGCTTGATAATGTTTTTTTTGTTTTGTTTTGTTTCTGAATATGACACCAAAAGCTCAGGCAACAGTAGGAAAAATAGCCAAGTGGGACTACATCAAGCTAAAAACCTCTGTACAGCAATGCTAACAATTAACAAAATGAAAAGACAATCTAGAGACTAGGGGAAACTATTTCCAGACTACATAGCTGATGAGGGGTTAACATAAAAGATATATAGGGAACTCACACAACTTAATAGCAAATAAACAACCTGATGAAAAATGGGCAAAGAACCTGAATAGACATTTTCCCAAAGAAGACATACAATTGACAACAAATATATGAAAAAGTGCTCAACATCACTGTCAGGGAGATTCAGATCAAAGCAATAATAAAATATCACCTCACATCTGTTAGAAAGGCTATTTTCAAAAAGACAAAAGATAGCAAGTGTTGGCGAGGATGTGGAGAAAAATAAATTCTTGAATGCTGTTGGTGGGAATGTAAATTGGCACAGCCATTCTGGAAAGTCATTCTGTAGTTTCTCCCCAAAAATTAATAATAGAGCTACCATAAGATCCGGAAAGTCCCTCTTCTGGGTATATATGCAAAGGAAATGAAATTAGAACCTCAAAGAAACATCTGTGTACTCATGTTCATTGCAGCACTATTTATAATGGCCAAGATACAGAAACAATCTAAGCATCTGTTGATGGAAGAATGGATAAAGAAATTATGGAAATTTGATAAGAAAGTAGATTTCAGGTGCTCTCACCGTACAAAAATGTAACTATGTGAAGAAATGGATGTGTAAATTTGCTTGACAGTAGTAATCATTTCACCAAGTATATATATATGAAAACATCATGTTTCATACCTTACAAATAATAATAGAAAATGGGTAAAATATCTTAACTGACATCTTACCAAAGAAACTATACAGATGGCAAATAAGCATACGAAAGGATGCCCAACATCTTATGTCATTAGGGCAGACTTTAGTAGGGGCAGGGCGTTGGAATCAGAGGTGTCCATAAAAATATAAAATTCCTGGGTATTCTAAGAAATCTTGGGGAGGGTGGTAGGTTTTCTCTGTGTGTGGGCTCAATCCAATCTCATTTAGATTTTCAGGCACAGGGGAAGAAGCCCTAGGAGAAATCTGTTACATGATAAGCCAAAGGAATAGGGAACCTGTCTTGGTGAAGTTCTCAGTCATGGAAAGGACTGAAGTCAGTGAGCACATTCAAACTCCCAGTAATGGGGCACTTGTGAGGTCTAACCTGGGAAAAGAGAATTGTGATTCACAATACCAGTCAGTGTATGGGAGGCCGGGACCTTGTACCTCTGCCTTTCTGGCTGTCAGGGTCCCAGATGACTCTCCAGATGTACACCTTAGCCTGGGGGCTAAGAGAACACCTTTTTTTTTTTTTTTTTTTTTTTTTACCTTTGTGTTGTTTGTCAGTGTTCAAGGATGCTTTAGAAACTTGCAGAAATATTTTTTTTGTCAGATCTGGGAATCAGGAGCAAAGCAATCTCAGTAGCTACGATCACATGTAGAAAAGTTCATGTGCTAACTCTAATATGTGCTAACTCTAATGGTGCTGAGGGATTTTATTTGCACCATTTTATCAATCTGGGCCTCTGATTCCCAGGCACATAGGGAATATTTCTCACCTACAGTATAGGAACAGTTTGAAAAATAACAGTGTAAATACCGCTATGTTCAGAGGTCTCCAACACTAAGTGTGAGCTCTGAAAAAACAAATTCAGTTTTCCAGAAGAGAGAGCCCAGCTGCTCTTTCCAGGAAAAATGCCCATCCCAGATTCTGGAGGAGAAACTCAGTATGTTCTTGTCATAAGCTCATGCTTCTGGGTCAGATATGACTCAGAAAAATTACCATTGAACCCCAAGTTTCAGCCTAATGTGGGAGTTCCAGGGATAGCATTCAGTGAAGTAGTGACTCATTTCCATTTGGTCTGGCTTGTGGGAGTAACAAGGCATCACTGCCCTGACTGTAGACAGAGGTATAAATGACTCAAGCACCCTCCCCGATTTGCAGACTCAAGATTCCATTCTAACATCAGAAAGCATGGCTAACCGAAATATTCCCAGTAGTATTCATTGGCTTCCTAGTCCTAGCTATATTTTTAAGTCCCAGTTTGAATGACTAATAATGTATGGATTTTCAATAAAATATACGCCTAAAAGCAGTTTATAAATTCAAGCATACTTGGAAAGAATTTGAACAGTATATATTCTCTGAGGCTATACATGAATCGATCTGTTTGTTTTCCAAGCAGAGTTTTGGTTGGCAAACTCAAACCCTGCTTCCATCGACATAAAGCAGCAGCAGAACTATGAACACTATCTATAATACCATGTTTTCCTGGTTGCCAGCACATGCCTATATTAATGTGTACCCTGAAATACAAGAGGCCTTTCTAGGACAAGAATTCTAAGATGGAATCATCAGCCTTTGACAAGGGTGTGATGACACCACACATGATCTTCAGGCTCCCCGACCCTCACCTGTTTGTCTTTTTCTGAGACCTTTCCTCCTCATGGATGCTCATTGCCCCAGGTCCTCTTGTGCCTTCACATTTCTAAAAGATGCCAGTAGGAAAGAGATGTGCCAAGGCAGGATCTGGAAGGCTTTGTCTGCAACCTCTTCTGAATTATTTACATTTTACCCTGGGAATCAACTTGTCTCTCCACCTTAAAAACACATCAAACAAAACATTTTCTGTTTGCTGGTGGCTTGGCGATTCCTAGACTTTTGGATTTTATAAATAGTAAATTTTATATAAAAGATTCCAGGATTCAAAGAGGACTGACAAATCACTATTTTATTAAGTAAGGACAATAACTAATGACCATGTCACATCATTTATAAGATAAATAATATTTTAATGTGAAATGGTAGAAAACCGCAATCTCAGAATAAAGGACAGTCTTCAACAGGTTAGATGTGTATATATAATATATTTTTATGTTCAACATTGTCCTGATTTTTTATCAATTTCTTTTCATATGAGGAAATCATCACCATGGACCATCATAGTTCATGAATCAGCATGGGTGCAGACACTTGGAGCTGGAGGGTTAGAAGCTAACCTTCAGCTGGTGAGATGCTTGCTGCTAAAGTTTGTTGAGGAGGAGCAATGCCAGGATAAGGGGGCCAGAAATGTGACTTTTGAGCTGCAGGTGATCCTGAGGAAAGACACTGAATTTGGGAGAAGATGTAGACAGGCAAAGATAGAAGATCTCTGGGCCTCTAGATGATCTGACTGAGGGGGCAGGGTGTCTGGTGAAAAGTCATTCACATCAGGGACAGAGAAGAAGAGAGGCAATGAAAAGTCCCTAAAGACCATGACTATGAACTCACAAGGCGTTCATTTAGAATGTTCTGTGGACAAGGACGAAGGAACATTGATTGATTGATTGGTTGGTTGATTGATTGATTGTATGAGATTCATTTGATTCACTCATGAATGCATTTGTCTAAAAAGCAATTGTTGAGTCAGGTAATTCACTGAGGACTGGGGCTATGGAAATTAATAAGGTACAGTTTTTGTCCTCAGATATGTGTAATTATTTACAGATGGTATACAGTCATGCATTGAATAATGATGTTTTGGTCAACAATAGCCTATGATGGTGGGCCCTAGAGATTATAATGGAGCTGAAAAACTTTAATTGCCTAGTGACATCATAGCCATTGTAACATCATAATATAAGGTATGACTCATGTGTTTATGGGGATACTGGTGTAAATAAACCTACTGCACTGCCAGTCCTATAAGAGTATAGCACATAACAACTATGTACAATACATAATACTTGATAGTGATAATAAATGACTATGTTACTGCTCTTATGTATTTACTATGCTATACTTTTCATTGTTGGGGTGTACTCCTTCTACTTATTAAAAATAGTTAACTGTAAAACAGCCTCAGGCAGGTCCTTCAGGAGGAATTCCAGAAGGTGATATTGCTATCACAGGGGAGACAGCTCCATGCATGTTATTGCTTCTGAAGACCTTCCAGTGGGACAAGATGTGGAGGTGAAAGACAATGATACTGATCATTCTGACCCTATGTAGGCCAATCCTAATTCGTGTGTGTCTTAGTTCTTTCTTTAAATGTTTAAAAAGGAAAAAAAAAGGAAAAAATTAAGATATAAAGAAAATATATTTATGCAGCTGTACAAAATGTGTTTGTGTCTTAACCTAAATAGTATTACATAAGAGTCCAAAAGTTACAAATAATTAAAAGGCTTATAAAGTAAAAATGTTATAGTAAGCTAAGATTAATTTATTATTGAATAAAAAATTAAAAAAATAAATCTAGTGTAGCCTAAGCATACAGTGTTTGTAAAGTCTATACTGGTGTATAGTAATGTCCTAGGCCTTCACATTCACTCCTCACTCATTCACTGACTCACCCAGAGCAACTTACAGCCCTGTAAGCTCTATCCATGGTAAATGCCCTATCCAGGTGTAGCATTAAAAAAAAATCTTTTATGCCATATTTTTACTGTACCTCTTTATGTTTAGATATGTTTAGATACATAAATGCTTACCATCGTGTTACGTTGATTACAATTTTTTTTTTTGAGATGGAGTCTCGCTCTGTTGCACAGGCTGGAGTGCAGTGGCATGATCTCAGCTCACCACAACCTCCGCCTCCTGGGTTCAAGCGATTCTCCTGTCTCAGTCTCCTGAGTAGCTGGGACTACAGGTACACGTCACCACGCCCAGCTAATTTTTGTATTTTTAGTAGAGACGGAGTTTCACCATGTTAGTCAGGCTGGCCTAGAACTCCTGACATCGTGATCTGCCTGCCTTGGCCTCCCAAAGTGCTGAGATTACAGACGTGAGCCACTGCGCCCGGCCTGATCACAATATTTATTACAGTAACGTACTGTATAGGTTTGTAGCATAGGAGCAATAGGCTATACCATTTAGCCTAGGTGTGTAGTAGGTTATACCATGCAGGTTTGCGTAAGTTCACTCTATGATATTCCCACAACAACAAAGTCGCCTAACGATTCATTTCTTAGAATGTATCCCCATTGTTAAGTGACACATGACTGTATATATGCTAATATATTTTACATATTAGATATATTACAAAGCATACCCTGACATGAAAATTAAATGAAGATAATACAAAAAAGATCATAAATAGAAGTTCTGAGATGATCTTCCTGTGGATTATTTTCCTGGGCTATATGCACTCCCTGTTTGGAGATTCAGAGCCAAATGAGGTGTGAACAAATTGAGAGAGGGAGACTGACAAGTAGGAGGGCTGATGGCTCTGGGGAAAGGAATAAAGAGGCTCAGAAGTAGACATGGGGCTCAAAGAGTGAGTGGCATGAGTTTCTTAGGACCAAAGAGAAACAAGGGAAAAAGAATGCAGTGAGCTGAAATGAAGCAAAAAGAAGAGAAGAGAGAAAGAATGTGTAGCTTGGGGCTGGAGGAATAAGTAGGGTGATTTAAAAAACTGGTGAGTGCTCATTGAGGTGGAGCTTACTGACAAAAAGGGAGCTAGAAACTCTGGTTGGGGTGGATCTGGCTTATGTGGACCCAACTAAGAGAGCAGCATGAGGCTGGCTTTTGATTTACCTGCCATTCATATGAGATACACCCCATCGTCATACAATGATGACTGACGGATTTGCTCAGCTGTAGAGCACAGGATGGGAAGGGCTTATGTGAAACTGGAAAGAAGGAAAAACCATAAATTTCAAGGGAGAAACTTGCACTGATTCTGGTAGGCTTCTAGGTCACAGCGCACTGTGGCTCCGTGTTCGCTTTTTGAGTCATTTGATAACAGCACTAGGGTTACCAGTCATCCTGGTTTGCTCAGGCTGGACCTGGTTATGTGACTGAAAGTCCTAGGTCCCAGAAAACCCCTGAATTTCAGGCAGTGGTGCTTCAAAAACACTCCTAGTAAAGGTCCTGTAGAGGGACTGTGTTTCCTAAACCAAAGTGTTTAAGTGCGTGAATGGAGGAGTTTCCCTTCTGACTTCTTAGGTTACATGAAAAAAATTTTTTTAGGCTGGGCACAGTAGCTCACGCTTGTAATCCCAGCACTTTGGGAGGCCAAAGTGAGCTAATCGCTTGAGCTCAGGAGTTTGAGACCAGCCTGGGCAACATGGTGAAAACATGTCTCTACAAAAGGATACAAAAATAGCTGGGCTTGGTGGTGTGCACCTGTAGTGCTAGCTACTTGGGAGGCTGAGGTGGGAGAATCGCTTGAACCCAGGAGGTCAAGGCTGCAATGAACCATGATATGGCACCACTGCACTCCAGCCAGGGCAACAGAGCAAGACCCTGTCTCAAAGAGTTTTTTTTTTTTAAATATAAAATTAAATTAACTTTATTTAATGTATGTAATAAATTAAATTTGTGATGACACTAAGATGGGAAGACATCCCCCATGTGGTAAGTGGTAGGGCTGATGGCCATAGATGTTTTCATTTGCCCACCACACGTGCTTTTATCTAAGGCGACTTTCAGTATCGGGAGCGGACTCTGCTTCCTGCTCTCAGGAATCACAAGGAGAGTGAGACAAGAGAGCAAACAAGGTAGGGAGGCCTGGTTTCTGTTTGACTAGCTGTAGGCCTACTCGCCTTCCTGCACCTCCCAATGTTCAGCACATCAACTGCAGGTTCACCTTTAGGTGCTTTTATTCAGGGGAACTAAAAACTTACTCAAAGAATTTCTGAGTCATGGGGAAAATTAAGATTCCAACCTACATTTTCTTTCATAAAGGTTTTCTTTAAGTTACAATGTTTATTCTCTTATTTCCATAAAAGTAATATAAACAGGAATATAAAAGTCAAAGAATAAAAAATTTACAAACAAATCCAAAGGAGGGATGAATAAGTGGGGCGCAGGGGGTTTTTAGGGCAGGGAAACCACTCTGTACAATGCTCCAACGGTGGATACATCACACATTTGTCATTATACATGTGTCCAAACCCACAGAGTGTACAACACCAAGAGTAAACCCTAAACTCTGAACTGTGGATGATAATGATGTGTCAGTGAAGGCTCATCAATCGCAAGACATGTACCACTCTGTGGGGATGTTGACAACGGGGGAAGTTTTTAATGTGTGGGCTATAGGGGCACGGTGTATATAGAAAATATGTATACCTTCCTCTCGGTTTTGCTGTGAACCTAAAACTGCTCTAGAAAAGTAAATTCTAATTAAGAAAAAAGGAAAAGAAATCTTCAAGCCAAAAAAGCATAGGAAAAAACCTCTGATTCTCGTAAGAGATACCATTGTTAACATTTTGTCTTCTTTCCTTGAATACATATGTTTTACATATTTGGAATCAGACTGCACATACACATTTTATTATGTTTTTTCACTTAACTTTGTCAAAAATATTTTCTTGCTTTATTACTCATTGCAAGCATAAATTTTAATATGTTATGTGAATGTATCATGTTTAACCTTTCTCTCACTGTTTATTTAGGTTGTTACCAGTGTTTACTTTTTGAAAAATCAGAATCTTTGATTTTTGAAATCTTGATGAGAAGAAGTAAAAAAAAAAAAACCCAGCATTTAAGTTGTAAGCAGTTTTTAGTTTCACTAGGGATATATGCTTGTAATACTCCTTCAGCACAAGCTGCATTTTGTTCTGGGCACCACTGTAACTAACACAGTATAATTACACAAATGTAAAGTACATACCTACTTGCTATTTTAGGGGAAAATGTGTTGTTACACCCAACCATGATGTAGATGTTTGTATACTTATAATCCAAGTGTACTGATGTGTAAGGAATTCTCTCTCTCTCTCTCTCTCTTTGGTGTATGCTTGAGTCTCTCTCTTTCTTTGGTGTATGCTTGAATCAGAGTTGTGTCTCTAGAATATGTTTATTTGTTTGGTAAGAAGAAGTGAATGGAGTGAAAAAAATTTTTTTTCTCAGTTTGAAATGAAACTTCTCTGTGTCTAAAGGCTTGTTGTTCTCCTGAATATGGCTATGCATGTCCCTGTACATATGTGGTTACCCAGAGCACATGGCCTCTTAAGATCTAGATTAGATAGTTCTATCACTCATTCTATATAGCTCATGGATCTCCAAAATTCCACCCAAGATTTCTGCAATTTCCTGAGCAGCTAGGGATGAGTGGGTGATGAGTGGTTTCTCATCACCTCTGCCTCTGAGATCCTGCTTCCCTGCACCTGTATCTGTTACATATCAGGTATACCCAGATCTCACATCCAGCTTCTTCCTCAATTTCTACAATACAAATTCACACAGAGCATCTGAATGTGAAGAAATAATAATAGGGACCGCTGACATTTATTGAATACTTAACACTGTACTAGGCATTATTTAAGAACTTCAGAGGCTTGATTGAATCTTCATAACAACCCTATGAGATGGGCATTCTAAATGTCCCAACTTTATAGGTAAAGAAAGTGAGGTACTGAGAGATTAGGTACAATTTATATGCAAGTATGTTTACTAAAACATTCATTTATTCAAAATATTAGTAAGCATTGTCATAATTTTGCATAGTGGTGGGGATTCAGTGGAGAAAAATATAGACATGGTATTGGCCCTCAGGGGGTTCACAGTTGAGAGGCAGGAAACAAATTATTAGAGGGCTCAGAGCAAGATGGTAGCATAGAAGCCTCCACCAATCATCTTCCAACCCCAGAAGGACACCAATTTAACAACTATCTACACACAAAAAGCACCTTCATAAGAACCAAAATGAAGGTGAACACCCCAGTACCTGGTTTTAACTTTATACCACTGAAAGAGACATTGAAGGAATCACCAGTGCCACCCCTCCTCTGTCCCCAAGCAGTGGTGGTGTGATGTGGAGAGTGCTTCTGGGCTCCAGGGGAGGAGACCTCAGCATTTGTGAGTCATTGAACTCAGTACTGCCCCATGATAACAGAAAACAAAACTGTTTGAAAACAAACTCAGCTGACACCTACCCATGGAGGGAGCATTTAAGCCAGCCCTAGACAGAGGAGAATCGCTGACCCCTGTGGTCCAACCTTGAGTTCCCCAAGCCTCGCCTCCATGGGCTAATGCACTCCGGGTCTCTGAATAAACTGGAAAGGCAGTCTAGGCCCCATGGACCACAACTCCTGGGTGAGTCCTGGTGCTGAGCTGCACCCAGAGCCAGTGGACTGGGGTTGCAGGAGTGTGTCCTCCTGAGACACCAGCTGGGGCAGCTATGGGAGTGTTGGCATCATCTTTCCCCTCATCCAGGCTGAGCAGCTCACAGCTTCAAAAGAGACGTTTCCCCTCTGCTTGAGTAGAGAAAAGGGAAGCTCGAGAGGACTGTCTTGTATCGTGGATACCAGCTCAGCCACAGTAGGTTAGGGCACTGGTCAGAGTTACGAGACCCCATTTTCAGGCCTTAGTCCTCGGACATTTCTAGATACACCTTGGGCCAGAAAGAAACCTGCTGTCTTTAAGGGAAGGACCCAGTCCTGGCAGGATTAATCACCTGCTAACTGAAGAGCCTTTGGGCACTGTATAACCAGCAGCAATGCCCAGGTACTACATTGAGGACCTTGGGTGAATCTCATGAGACTTGCTGGCTTCAGGCAAAGCTCAGCACATTCCCAGATGTGGTGGCTATGGGGTGAGACTCCTTCCACTTGAGAAAAGTGGAGGGAAAAGCAAGGGGATCTTGTCTTGCTCCTTAAGTGCTGGCTTGGCCACAGGCGGGTAGAGCACAAAGCAGCACCCAATTCCAGGCCTTGGCTCTTAGATGACATTTCTGGGCCTGCCCTGGGCCAGAGGGGAGCCCACTGCCCTGAAGGGCAAGTCCCAGGTCAGGAAACATTCATCACAAACTGACTGAAGAGCCTGTGGGCCTTAAGAGAACACTGATGGCAGTATGGCAGTATTCCCTGTGGGCCTATGGTGGCAGTGGCTGTGGGGTGAGGCTCCTCTGCCTTTGGAAAGGGAAGGGAAGAATGGGAAGGACTGCATCTTATGGTTTGAGTGCCAGCTCAGCTGCAGTGTAATAGAACACCATGTAGACTTCTAAAGTTTTTGACTCTAGTCACTGGCTCCCAGACAGCACATCTGGACATGCCTGGGGCCTGGAGGAACTCACCACCCTGAAGTGATACAAGACTGGCTGGCTTTGCCACTTGCTGATTGTAGAGCCCCAAGGTCTTGAGTCAACATAGGTCATAGCCAGGGAGTGGATGAAATATAGCAGGGTGAACCAGAGAGCAGTGGGTGCAAAGGCTGAGAATGAAGGTCATGTGTGATGAGGCCAGGTGCTAAAGGAGGTTGGGGTGGCTGCAGCAGAGTGAGGTGGGGTGAATGATGAGGGGGATGAGGGAGTTGGGCAAAAGCCAGGACATGGAGGTGTTGTTGGCCAGGGAGGCTCTTGTGGGCCTGTTAAGAATTTTAGACTCCATCCCAAGGGTAATGGCAAGCCAGAGAAGAGGTTAGCCAGAAAAGGGACATGATCATATCTACATCTTAGAAGGTTACTTTGGTTGCATACAGAGGATGGAATGGACTAGTGGGAAACTGACTAACAGCAGGAAAGCCAGAAGACTTTGAATGGGCCAGGCAAGAAGTTATGGTGTCCTGGACTCCAGGGGTCTCAATGCCAATGGAGACAAGTAGATGGATTTGAGATATACTCAGAAGGTTGTATTGGTCAGGGTTCTTAGCTGCAAAAAACAGAATCCATTCCAGGAGAGTTAATCAGGAAGAGATTTATTATAGGATGTTAGGTAGCTCATAGAACATTGAGGAGGGCTCATGCAGTAGACTCTAGTCTGAGCTTTTGGAAAAAACTCTAAAGAGGATAGTAGAGAAATCCTTTTGTCATAGTCAAAAAGCTACCCTGTGATTAGAAAATTCAGGAACATATGGCCCCTGCTACTGTCCATACCAGCAACACAAATGCCCCATGTTCTGCCTAATGCAATTCTGTTAAAAGCATCATGCATTTTCATCTAATTAGAAGAACCTTAATCACATACATCCCCCCAGTGACAAAGAAGCAAAAGATATGTACGACCTTTGTACAGGAAGGAATGCTAGAAAGTAACTGGAATGGTGTTGAATGAACCAGCCTGCAGTACATGCCCTAGAGCTGGCAGGGTCAATAAATTTTGGTGATTGAGGAGAATAAGAGAGAAGAGAGTGTTAAGAAAGATGTCTAATTTCTGGCATGGTATCTGAGGGAATTGTGGTAAATTATATTGAAATAAAAAAAAATATGGCAGAAGGAAAACCACTTTGGAGGTTGGAGAAAGGGGAGGGATGAGTTCAGTTCGGTATGGGATGACTTTGAGGTATCATGGTCTGTGTATATAGAGGTGTCTCATAAATAGTTAGATTTGGGGATTTGGAGGTGTATGTTTCTGAGTCATCAACATATGAATGACATATATTGAGAGAGGCCAGATGGTTATTAGAGAAATGAAATCATGTAGGAAGAGAGTACAGAATCTGTAGCATGGTGAGTTCAAGGACAGAACCTTTAGGAACACTACCAACACTTAGACGACGGGCAGAGCAAGAGGCATCAGCAAAGAGACTGGGAAGCATTGACCAGAGAGGTGGGAGGAGACTGGGGACGTGGCATCACGGAAGGCAAGACAAAAGAATGCATAGGGGAGAAGTGAGTGTGACAGTGTTGAATTCTGGTAGAGGTCAAGCAGGACTGAGGGGTGTCCAGAGGATTGATTGACAAGGGGGTCATTGGTGACTCTTCAGGGGATAATTTTAATAGTATGATAAGGAATAAAGCCAGAATATAGGGAGTGGAGGAGTGAATAGGATGTTGGAAAGGAAGAGAAGCACAGAAGATGTGTCTTTCCATAAGTTTTCCATGAAAGGAGAAATGATGGTGGAAAGGAGCATGGGGTTGAAGGAAAATTGGGGGTAGAGTGGGGAAGCCATGGCTAGAGTGTATAAATGGTGATGAGAAACTAGGAGAGAAGAGAAAGATTCAGAAAAGAGAGGGATAATTGAGAGATTGAAGTCCCAGAGGAAATAGACAGGGTTAAGCCAGAATTTAGGCAAACAGGAAATTCATACAGACAATTCATTTTTATTCATTTATTCAATTTATTTTCTTTCTGAGTCATCTGCCTCCTGAAGCTGTTGAGGAGTTCAGAATCCACTATAAATTTCCTCATTTACTCATCCATTTGCTCCTCCTTCCCTCTCTTCCTTCCTTCCTCTTTTCTTTCCTTTCTCCCATTATTTATTTATTGATAACTTTCTTTAAGCCAGGCCCTGTCCTAGATGCAGAGGATACGATGGTGAATAAAACACCTATAACCCATTTTCATTGAGCTGGTAGAATAATAGGGAGAGAGAGATTTATCACATCACAATTATAAACCTGAAATTATAAGAGTGATAAGAGGCACAAGGGAGAGGCTTATGGTGCTGTTATAGCACATAATAGGGTGGTTTGTGCTAGTCTGGGGAGTTCAGAAAAAGCTTCCCTGAGAAAGTGGAAATTGGGCTGAGATGTGAAAGATGAGCAGAAATTCACTAGGCAAAGAGGGGTAGGTGGCTGGGAGCAAATAGTATTGCTAATAAAAGGGAATGAACTTTAGATACACCAAAATGTCCAACAATAGGGAATATTTTTTTTCAATAAATTATAGTGCATCCACATGATGAAATAATGTGCAGCCCAGCCAGGTGCAGTGGCTCATGCCTGTAATCCCACCACTTTGGCAGGCTAAGGCAGTCAGATCACCTGAAGTCAGGAGTTCGAGACCAATCTGGCCAACACGGAAAACCCTGTCTCTACTAAAAATCCAAAAATTAGCTGGATGTGGTAGCACACACCTGTAATTCCAGCTACTTGGGAGGTTGAGGCTGGAGAATTGCTTGAACCTGGGAGGTAGAGGCTGTGGTAAGCTGAGATTGTGCCACTGTACTCTAGCCTGGGCAGCAGAGTAAGGCTGTCTCAAAAAAAAAAAAAAAAAAAAAAAAAAAGAAAGAATGTGCAGCCATTTATAAAAGATAGATGTGTATACTTTGGGTGATATGAAAGATATACTGTTTAGTAAATAAGGAGGTCATAAAATAATACATTTGGCATGATTTCCTTTATGTAAAAATATATATAGATAGATAAATGTATAAAATGTCTAGAAGTATAGTAGTGGGGCTTTCTTTTTACATGAGCATGTACTACATTTGTAATGCAAATAAAAATCAAAAAAGATATGATCATTTATTAACTAAAATCTGACCCATTTAATATAGTTAGGAAAATCCAAAACATTTCCTGCAACTTTAGATGTGGTTTGAGAGAGAATAAGTTGGTGGTAGGTCATTGCAGGGGGCAGAGTGGACCAGGGCCAGGGGAGCAAGGAGATACGCATTCAGGTCCCACAAGTTCCACGTCAGCTGGCTTGGGTAGGGAAGGAAAGCCCTTCCTATCTGCCTTACCTGGGATGTGGGTGGTGGATCTTGGGCCAGGAGGAGTGCACTTCTTTTCATGGGCTTGTCCTGAGCCAGGGAAGGGACAGCTCTTTGGCTCACTTTTCCATTTGAGACATCTTCCTTCTGCTGGCCCTTGAGTAGTCCAGAGTTCACTGGGAATTTCTCCATTCAGTCTATTTGCTCTTGAATTTATTCACTATCTCAAACATTCATTCATTTGGCTACTCATTTATTTATCCATTCATTTACTCACCCATTTACAAATAATTCGTTTACTCAACCAATCTTTTTGTGCTGGGCATTGTGGCAATGAGGAGAGAGGCGGACAGGTTCAGCGTTTGGAGTTCAGGGCTGTCAGCCTTGGCCAAGGTGCTGGGGAGCTCCATCCTTCTTCTCCTGTGTGCCTCCACTTAGCAAGTGGCCCTCAAGCTTAGGGCTTCTCAAACTTGATGTCCACATGAATCACTTAAGAATTCTGTTAAATTGCAGGTTCCGGTTCAGTGGCTATGGGTGAGGCCTGTGGTTCTGCATTTCTGATAAGCTCCCAATTAAGACCTATGCTGCTGGTCTTCAGACCACACTCTGAGTAGCAGGAGTCTAATTGGTGCTGTCCGGTAGACATGTTAGGGTGGCCAGATAAAACACAGGATACACAGTTAAATTTGAATTTTAGATAAACCATGAATCTTGTTTTTAGTGTAAGCATATCCCAGGTATTGCATGAGACACATTTATACTGAAAATTTACTAAATATACTAAAAAATGACTTGAGTTTATCTGGAATTCAAATATAACTGAACATCCAGTATTTTTATTTGCTACATCTGGCAATCTTACATATATAATCCTAGCCATAAATGTGAGCCACATATGTAATTATTTTCTAGTATCTGTGTTTTAAAAAGTAAAAACAGATTAAATAATATATTTAATCCCATTTATTCAAAATATTATTTCAACATATAATTAATATCAAATTATTAGTGAGATAGTCTATATTCTTTTCTTGTACTAAGTCTTTGAAATTTAGTGTGTATTTTACACTTCCATCATATCTCAATTCAAAGTAGCCACGTCTCATGTGGTAAAGAGCTGCATGTGGCTAGTGGCTAGTGCATTGGACAGCACAGGTCTAGATCACCCTAGTTATCTGGCTTTCATGGGCCTGGGGAATGGGCATGTTTTATTTTATTTATTTATTTATGTATTTGAAAGAAAAAGAGAGAAAAGAAGAAAGAAAGAAAGAGCAAAAGAAAAAAAGAATGAAAGAGAAAGAAAGAGGAAGAGAAAGAGGGAGCAAGAACGGGATTCTTGTTCTATTGCCCAGGCTAGAATGCTGTCTAAAAATGGGCATTAAAACCTCTTTTATGCCAATAATTGTGCTTAACAATGGAGACAGGAAGGAATAGGGGATGCTGACTTTTTTTGGTAAAAGGATGAAACTCTGAATAGCGCCACTGTGTGGGCCTTCTGATTTTGAAGATTCCCAGCTGGGAAGCAGGATTGAAGAAGCAGAACTGTGCCTCTGGGTTCAAGGAAGATGGGGCCCTTCACACTGAGAAAACACAGCACCAACATATTTCACCTTACTAGACATTCTTCTCCTCCTTCCTAATCACTGTTCACATGCCCTTGTCCTTGTAATCAGAAGCTGTATTCCTCTAAAGGCAGAAAATGTTAAATCCTCAGACATTTGAGGGAAACAAACAGCATTAATATTTAGAATCCTCAAAGATTAAAGGTACTACTATAGCTATAAAAACAATAATTAAAACATTTTTTTTTTTAAAAAAAGTAAAAATAGTTCGGTGCTAGAATTTTCAAATGAGCTAAATAGGTTAGGTATAAACTGAAGTCAATTGGTTGAAAAATTGAGACAAGATATTTTCTCAGAATGCCTACAAAAAAATAAGGAGATAAGAAGTATAATAAAAGAGTTTGGAGGCAGGAAGAGTAGACCTCAATGTTTCAGTATTCATCTGATAAAATTTCCAGAGGAGTATAATAGGGATCATGGAAGAGATGACTTTTTAATTAAAAAGGTATAAAATATCCCCAAATGAGAAAAATAAGATAGCTCCAAATAGGGAGGTGATCACTGAGCACTGAACAGAAAGAATAAGAAAAGTAAAAATGAGGCGACATTTCCAGTCAAATTACAAAAAGCTACAAAAGGAAAACAGTTTGATTCCAAAATAATGAATATTAAATTAGTCTAAGATATATCAGCAGTTAAAGTGAAGACTGAACATAATAGTACAACATCTTTAAAAGCTCTGATCTCATACACAGGAAAATAATATGTAAGTAGTAGAGAAAAGGAAAGACTTTTATAACATTCTATCTATCAACTGAAGGTCCTTTCTGAAAATATTGTGAAGGGATATATCTTAGGAAAACAAACAAAAAGATTTCTATAACAAGAAATGTGCCAAATTTATGCAACACTGTTGAACAAAAATTTTATCAGTATATTTATATAAAAATATACTTGAAGCATCATACACAATTGTTAGCAAGTAGGAAGTATTTATTTCTACTAAAGATAAGGCAGGGCAGGTAAAAGAAGTATGCTGAGCTCACTGTATTATTTAAATGTGGCTATAAACACTAAATAATTCTAGATGTTGGTAGAAAATAAAACTTTAAAGTTTAAATAAAATATTAAGCATTGCCACTATTTCAGTGTAAATATGATGAAGAAATTTAAACCATTACAAATAATAAATGAAGCAAAGGACATTAAATCAATCCAACAAAGTCAAGTGGGGAAAAGGGCAATTTAAAGAAAGCCTGGCAAGTAAAAAAGATCTACACTAAAGTGAAAAAAGTAATTCTAAAAATATCAGTGACCACTGTAATGTGAATGAGAATCCATTAAATTTCCCTATTAAAAGCCAGAGACTCTCAATTTGGGGAAGGGATGGTGGAGAAAAGAAAATCCACCTGCCTACCTAGGTTCTGTTTTTAAGAGGCATACCTAAGAAACACACACACACCTCTACATACAGGTGATATTCCTACCAGCTGATAGTTGAAAACCCTCTTTAGCAGAAATTTATACCCAATATTCTGCTTTGCAATCCAGATCTATTGTCCATTTCTCCATAGATTTAGAATGTATTTGATTTAGAATGCATGAAAATTCACAGAAGAAAAATGAATTGCCAATCAATAGATAAGAAATAGTCAGCTTTGTGAACAACCATGAAAACACAAAGTGATACATTTGTTTTCCAATTGGTAAAAACAGAGAGACGGAAAGTACGAGAAAGGGAGAAAGAAGAGAAAGAAAAAAAAGGAAGGAAGAAAGCGAGGAGGAAGTAAGGGATAAAGGGAAGAAAGGAGGGAGGAAGACAAAGATTGATAATGCACATTGCAAGTTTTGGTTTCGAGGTCTCAAGATGAGAAACACACACACACACACACACACACAAACACACACGCACACACACATCATTTCTGTGGCATCGTATGCTCCTTTTCCAAAGATTTTTTCTTCTTAGATTTTCATGACGTCATCCTCTACTTGTCTGTATCCTTCCTTTCTGCATATATGGTCACATGGGCACTTGTTTATCTACCACTTCTTAAGTATCACTATTTCCAGTATTTCACCTTGACTTCTCTCTTGTCTTCCCAAATCATCTCATTCATTTCTCTGATTTCCACAACTGATGAATCACACAAAAGTATTTCCAGCTTAGACATTACTAATGAAATTTTAGGATTTCCATCCAAAGTTTCACTCATACATTTCTGAGAGGGATATTAAACTCATTGTGCCCCAAAATGAAAATATATTTTACACATATTTACCACTTGAGCCTCACAATAAACACTTCATAAGGCAAATACAACAATAAATTATAAAATTTATCTTTTTAGGGGGCATCAAAGAGAATCTCACAACTATGTGAATATTACAGTGACATTTGTTATTCAGCAGTTTGGATTGGTAACATAAACTCTAAAATTAGAAATTAATTAAAAGAACTAATAATGCCACTCAGCTCTAGAATATCTTATCATTTTATACAGTGCAACAAGCCACTAAATGTAGTACTAAAAACAGTCCTTGATACCCAAGTATTCCCTTTTAGTGCCATAAAAATGTACTTTCGGGAGAGTAGCGCATTATCGTTTAAGTGAAGCTCTTCATTAGATAGTATGAGAAAATGAGGCATGAAAGGAAGATGGCAAAGCCTCCTTAATAGTTCCTGTGCAGATAATGTAGGCCAAAGACAATCAATAGACATGGCCCATTTATTTTATGTCTGTGAGCACTTACAGGCAAAATGTTAGTGTTTGCTATCCTGTTGGCTTTCTTTGCTCTGCATCAGTAATGAAAAAATAAATTTGCATACTACAGTATAATTTTTATGAATTTTACTCAAAAAACAGGCTGTTATTGTTAACCAATATGGAAAGAAACGTCTTCTATATTACTTTGGGTTCATTATAGTCACTAAGAAGCAGCTCTGATTATAAATTTAGTAACTCTTTAGCCTGAGCCAAACAATGAATACAAAAGTGTATAAATACATTGTAAAACACATTAAATGTCCATAAAAATTAAGGATTCCATAAAATATCTAGTTTAAGATATTTCATTATCGATGAAAGCAATCCTAAAATCAACATATTGCATAGAGAATATTTTTTAAAAACCATCTATTGATGGTGCTTCTATGTGGAACACACATTTAGCTATCATGTATGATGACCCATTTAGCATCACCTTTAGGATGATGACCGATTGGATTGCAATGCATGTCTACATACAATCAAAAGGCTTCTTTCATTATTGCTGTCATATTTTTGGGAACTGAGCTTACAAGAGAAAATCTTCAGTGAAAAAAATTGTTATTTTAAAAAACTTCAGTTTTCCCTAAAGAGAATAAAACTTAAATGCCATATAGCTGGATCAATATGTTTTAGATAAGATAATTAGATGTTAGGCATTATGCTTTGAATAGAAACTCTACTGGAAGGGATAAAAGAGTAAAGTTCTTCCATAAGAAATCTCCACCTGCCACACCTTCCTGAGGTATGAGTCAGAATGCTGATGGTGAGCAGGAGAAATTAGTTAGTGGGAAGGTTATGAGACAGTAGAAAAGCAGAGAAAAAAGAGATTAGAAAAAAAAAAACAATAAAAATGAACAAACAGACAGATTGACCAATAGATAAGATATGAGGAAATGCAGAACAAGAAAATATGCTTGGGTATGAGGGGGGTTCTCCTGAAACTTAGTGGAGACATCTTTACCTGCTTCTCTACCCCATGAAGAACAGAATCAAACCCCAAACAACAGAAAAACTATCATCAAAATTCAGATCCATAGTGCACACTGTCCAGTGATCAATTCTATTTTAACAGTTATATCTTAAAACACATGTTTGGAAAAAAAAAACCCCATATATTTAATTAATACCTCAACTTCAAAAAGCTAAGAAAATGTCCTGATTAAAATAATGCAAAAAAATCTTACTTTCACCATTTCTCTACATTTTCCCACATACCTATTGAGGCAGTTTAGTATTGTTTATCATTTAAAACATTGTGCTATTTTGTTTTACCTTTCCCTTTTCCACTAAAGTTTTTAATTTAGATATACTTATATTCAAAAATGTAGCAACATAAGCAGCAAAATTCAACTTGTCATGGTATAAAAGACATGCTGTGGCATAATGCTTCACAAGGGGCCTACTTCAAAAAATGTGTAGAGGTAACCAGGACACACATAAGGCTTCCAAATTGGGATGATAAAAAATAAGTCCCTTCTGTGCTATGTTTACATTGGCACAGTTCTAACATGATTGTTTGAAAAAGTGTTCTTTCATCTGTTTCTAATCTCACTGTTCTTTTACTGCTAGATTTTTTTCTCTACATTTTAATGTTTTTAATGATGAAGCTCATATTATATTGCAAAATATAATATGAGCATTTAGCTTCATCATTAAAATAGACAAAATATGAACAAATATATGTATTTTATACCTAATATATGTATTAAAATATTAATATTTTCCAGATATTAAAAATAGTCACTGTAGGAAAAATACGTCATTGTAAGTGCCCTAAATAAGCTTATAAGTTAGCTGGGAAATCAAACTGTGAAATGAGAAAGAAGTAAAGAGGTAGAATCTTTTTTTGGTAAAACAGTGTGGCGTAAGTTTATTTGGAGTTAGAAAGACTTCCTAGAGGAGGCAAAACAGGAACTATGGATCGAAATGATGATGTGGGGTGCCCATAAACAGGGAAAAAGGCATGAGCCTAAGAGAACAATGAGGAGACCAAAATGATTGCAGGGAAATGTTCAAGTTAAGGAAGGATGAGAAAGCTAATTATTTGACTTGGTGTCAGCCAGTTTAACAGGGATTTTGAATGTCATGCTGAAAAAGTAGAGTTGACCTAGTGATAGAAGATGTAAGGGTAAATTACTACATTGATTAAAAATTAATCAACTATAATGATTTAGCCATACATATTGAACAAATAACGTTTAAGAAAGATTACTAGAAATTCAGTCTAGAAAGCATAAAGGGGAAAATATGAGACTTTTTTCATGGAACAAAGGCGACTCTCAAAATACAGAGTGACTCTCAGGTAGGGCCAAAGGTAAAAAATAAACAAAATGTTCCTCAGCAGCTGTGGTTTAATCTTTTAACTTGCACTTCATTGGCAACATTTAAGGAGTGAGACAAATGGGAGTAAATATAGCAATTAACAAATCTGCCAGATATTGTTTATAACATTTTATTAGTTTTGGTAAGTTGAAAATGAATGTCTGTTTAGTTATGTTTCTAATTTGCGACCACTGACACATTGAATTGAAAAGACTTACTTTTATTATAAAACAATTCATATATTTTTTAAAGAAATAGATCATGATGATTATAAATTATAAATGTGTATTAACTAGAAATAGAGAGCTTTTTGTCCCCAAGAGTTTAGAAACAATAAATATTGCATTTAACTTTTTGTATTTGATCCTAAGACAAACAACTGCTACATGTGTCAACTAATTTACAATCTGTATTTGTAAACCCTAATTCTGAGGCTATCATTAGTGAAAATCAGTCTAATTTTCATGTGCTTTATATATAAACACAATGTTTTTTCTATTTCATTCATTCTTGCATTAGGTATCACTCTTGGGGTAGTGGGAGTCATCTGTTACAATGACACTATCCTCAATCACTGATGACTTCTACTAAATAACATTCCTCCTATCTTTGAAGTGAAAAGGAGTCATCACTATGCAAGTTGTCACTGTTCTATTATATCTCTAGGTTCAGCAATTAAACTTCAATAGTTGTACTGACCAGTGGAAAAATTCCTCCCTTCATTAATGACAAAAACATGAGTAGTAATATAAATATTTAAACATTTGCCTATATGATATAGTTTATATTTGATCTTCACAGCAATATACCATCTCAAGTAATTCTAATTTCATATTTCCACTCAAAAATAAAGCAAGGCCAGTTTGAGCTTCTGCTCCACACTTAAATAACAAAGTTACTTTAGACAAGTCATAACTTGGAGGCTCAAGTTCTTCATTTGTAAGATGTGAATATTATACTATATTTGACCATGTTGAATTGTAAGAATAAGTTTTAGTGAACTAATAATGGAGCAAAATCCTGAGATTGCAAGGAATACCTTCTAGTTTTAATTGAGGGCTTCTTAGACATATATATGCACGTGTATATATATGTGTAAATATATACACATATATTATATATACAAATATATATTTGCATATATATACATGTATATTATATATGAAGGTGATGTCCCCTGAATGGCAACTCTGGCTGATGGAGGCTTTTAATCCTGGATAACTCAGCAATATATGTATGTTTGCATATATATATATGTATATATATAGTTGCATATCTATATCTGCATGTCTGTCTTCACTCATTTTAAACACCTATTCACTGATTTATATTGCACAGAAAGTGTTTTTGCTCACATTACTAGCTGCGAATTGTTTTGTCTCTAGGCACGATAATTATTGCCAGGTGTTTATGCTATAGAAAGTACTGAGTGTAAGAATTGCCATGTTGGTCACTTGCAAAGGTATTCCTCCTGGGGAAAACCAACTCTAACAGATCCATTAAATCATGTCTTTTTTCTTTTTTTTTTCTTCAAGACTGAGTCTTGCTCTGTCGCCCAGGCTGGAGTACAGTGGTGCGATCTCAAGCTTATTGCAACCTCTGCGATTCTCCTGCCTCAGCCTCTGGAGTAGCTGGGATTATAGGCATGTACCACCACACTCGGCTAATTTTGGTATTTTTAGTAGAGACAGGGTTTCATCATATTGGACGGGCTGGTCTTGAACTCCTGACCTTGTGATTCGCCTGCCAGGGCCTCCCACAGTGCTGGGATTACAGGCGTGAGTCACCGCACTGGGCCTAAATCATCTTCTCTAGAGGCATTAGGCAATTTGTTTCATTAAATTTTATTTATTTTCCTATGTTATTATAAAACTCAAAAGAACTACAAAGGGAAAGAACAGCTCTGTATAATGGAAAGTTCACACAATTTGGAATTAAACAGAAAGTTTGAATCTTGTTTCCATATTTACTAGTTGAAGGTTCTTGAACATCAAGGTCTACAAAGGCAGCAAAGACTTACACTTTATAAGAAATTCTGAAGGTGATGTCCCATGAATGACAACTCTGGCTGATGGAGGCATTCTATCCTGGATAACTCAGGAAAAATCAGAAATGGACCTTATTGCATTTTGGAGGACTGTGTGTGTGTATGTGTGTGTGGGCAAGCATATGTGTGTGCAGACAATTACTCTTTCCTATCCAATAGTTTTCTGTATCTGTGTTATATCCTTCCAGAGAAAAGGCTATGTCCCTGTCTGTTTTAAGAACCACGTAGCAATGGAAACTGGAGTGGTGATAAAGAACCTGGCCTTTCCATCCTCAAAGTGTTCATGCTCAGTGGTTTCCCTTCTGAACTCGAAAATCATATATCTCACTCACCATACTACCTTAGATATTTAATAGACATCTCAGACTTAAATGTGCAAAACAGAATTCCTGGTCTTTCCCTCCTACAATAATGACATTTAACAATACTAGCAAAAAAAGATGTCCAAGATAGGTTAGTAAAGATAAAGGGCTACGTATAAGGTATGACTCAAGTTTTGTTAAATCAATACATACATGCATACATATACAGCTTTATATATGGGTATTTGTATTAAAAATAGGTGAAAGAATATATACTCAAGTATTAACAGTGGCTATATTCAGAATGAGGGATAGCAAAAGGCTTTCAGGTACTGCATAATATGAGATAAGATTATTAAAAAGATTTGTAAGGAGTCTCTCACACTGTTGTAATAAGGGCAAATTTACTGCAAAACTAGCACAAGTAGGTTTTAATTTTTCCTAAAAATTTCACTTAGGTATTATATTTTGTGACTTAGAGCAAAGGTAGGATGACAGTGAAGGGTTCATTGTAAAGCCAGCCTTTCTAATAACAGATTTTGTCATATTTGGAAAGAAAAAATTAGGTATTCAAAATCAATCTTTGATGAGTGGGTAGGTTAAATGTATGTGGAGTAATCTGGTTTCATTCCAATTTCTGTAAATCATTTGGAATTTATAAAACTGAACTCAGCTTTCTTATAGCACAAATTATGGCTCTAAACAGTATTTACCTGAAATTATCAATACACATATTTACCTTCCTGTTATTTTAGGCTCTTTCTTTGTACATTTGTTAAAATTCCAAAAAAACATTACATCTATTTGTATGCCAGCAGATTACAGCTTTAATATATCATTTTTGACATTAGAAAATAGTATTTATTAAGTGCTCATTTGGATGTGCTATTCTATGGGGTTCAATAGTTGAGTAATCTTTTACTCAGATGACTTATAACAGCATGTTAAGATGTCACCTTCAGGCATGCACTAAATATTAAGGGAAATTGTAGAGTGAAAACTCAAGTTTAAGTTCTTATCCTCTACTTATTTTGCTCACCTTCTCTCTTTTATCCCTTTGTACTCTTTTTTGTTAATAATTTTTTGAAAAGTCTAGCCCATATTTGAAATGATTTTCCTACTTTTTGCACTTATATTTATCTAACTACTGGAGTTAATCCCCAAATTTTGTCTTGGATTCCAGAATATACCTTTCCTTTTATTTGACTTAAAAGCAGAAGATTGGTTATTTAATTCCTTTTCATGGAGAGAGAAAAAAATTATTTGTAAGACATTCTATGACTTTCTGCTTGCGTTTAATGTAGAAAACCCTATTTGTAGAGTAGAATAATCATGAGAGTTAGCAGACAGAAACAATGGATGTCTCCCTAACTTTGATGATTTACCACACATATGACCTTTGAGTTAGTTTCTTACCTTACCTTAGCATAGATGTCATCATCCCTGGAATGGAAATAATAACTTTATGGACTTGTTGTGTGAACGACTTCATGTAGTATGCATGCCAAACTACATGCACACTACATACCCATGCTACATACTAATATGCTCTGTCATATGGTATGCCAAGAATCTAGCAGATGCTATGATATGGTACTTCTACTTCCTCCAACCTAGAATTCATTTGCTCTGGTCTAAATCAGCTCACTTTAGATCCAATCAAGGTCATTCTGGCCCTAGTTATTTTTTAACTTTAGGTTCTTATTTATTCTTCTATGAATGAGACTCTAATTTATAAAGCAATTCTAAAATTTTGAGTGTGGCTTAATTTTCCTCAAGAACATCCAATAGGCTACTTCTGAAACAGGTTTTACATTTCCCCTTGTAAGTAAAAAATCTCAGAGAATAACATTCAATCTTCCTACTACAAGCTTTATTGCTTGAAACTCCTTCCTATGATAAGTGATTCCTGTAGCCTGCTTTTTGATTGAAATTCTGACTATTGACCACCTTTTGAAAACCTGTCTGAAATATTTTCCTGTCTGGATATTTTTCAAGTCAGTGGTTTACAATCATTGTCTTCACTGGGGATACTTCTGAGAAAACATTGTTTTACATGTGTGGTTATGGACTCAGTCGTGTCCCTCTCAAAATTTGTATGTTCAAGCTCTAACTCCCAATGTTGAGAGACAGGGCCATTAAGGAGGTCACCAAGGTTAAATGAGGTCATAAGGGTGGGACCTCAATCTAATCGTACTTATGTCCTCATAAGAGAAGAGAAAAAGCAGGCTTCTACAAGCTAGGAAGAGAGAGAGGCCTCATCAGAAAGCAACCTGACGGCACTTTGATAGCACTTAGTCTTCTAGAACTGAAAGAAAATAAAAGTTCATTGTTTTAGTCATACAGTCTGTGGTATTTTGCTGTGGCAGCCCTTGCAGACTAAAACATGTATAGTGTAGATTTAAATTATTCTGATATTTTAACAAAACCTAAATATTTTTTAAGAAAAATAAAACAAAGAGCACTGTACTCAGATTACAATCATTGCAATAATTCATAATTATAACTGGTATTAATGCAGTGGCAGTTACTCAGCTTGCCCTATGGCAGAGAGAAGAACCTTGCCCTCAAGCAGCTTACTGCCTTATAATTTAAGATGCTCACATCTTGATTATGGCTTGGAAATGTGAAAAAGTTAAATATATGTGTGGAAAGTAAGGCATTTGTATTGACAGCATTCATTTAAATAATATCCTAAACATGGTTTCTCATATACAGTTGACCCTAGAACAATACAGAGCTTAGGGGTGCCAACCCCTCATGCAATTGAAAACCCACATATAACTTTTCACTCCCAACATGTAACTACTAATGGCCTTCTGTTGAACTGGAAGCCTTAATGGTAATACATACAGTTGATTAACACGTATTTTGTATGTTGTATGTATTATATACTACATTCTTATAATAAAGTAATCTAAAAAGAATGTTATTAAGAAAATCATAAGGAAGAGAAAATGTATTTACTATTCATTAAGTAAGAGTGGATGATCATAAAGGTCTTCATATTTGTCTTCATCTTGAGTAGGCTGAGGAGGAGAAGGAAGAGGACGGGTTGTTCTGGGTGAGTCAGGGGTGGCAGAGGGAAAGGAGGTGGAGGAGGTGGAAGAAGATGAAACAGAATAGGCACACTCAGTGAAACTTTTACTGAAAAAATTCACATAGAAATGGATCTGTACAGTATAATCCCATGTTGTTCAAGGGTTTGCTGTACATATGTTTATGTGTGTGTATTCTTTTTGCATGAGTCAGGGTTCTCTAGAGGGATCCTGACTATATATTTAAAAATCTATCTATCGATCGATCAATCTATCAATTACCTATCTGGGAGTTTATTAAGTATTTAGCATTAAATATTAAGTAGTTATTAAGTATTAACACAATCACAAGTTCCCTCAACAGGTTTTCTGCAAGCTGAGGAGGAAAGAGAGCCAGTTAGAGTCCCAAAACTGAAGAACTTAGAGTCTGATGTTCAAGGGCAGGAAGCAAGAGCATGGGAGAAAGATGTAGGCTGGGAGGCTAGGCCAGTCTCTCCTTTTCACGTTTTCTGCCTGCTTTATATTTGCTGGCAGCTGATTAGATTGTGCCCATCAGATTAAGAGTGGACCTGCCTTCCCCAGTCCACTGATTCAAATGTTAATCTCTTGGCAGCACCCTCACAGACACACCTAGGATCAATACTTAGTATCTTTCAATCCAATCAAGTTGACGCTCAGTATTAACCATCACAAGTCCACCCCTTGTCAACTTGGCAGAAGCTTTACATGCAGGATAGGCAAACCCATATCTGGGGTAAGTGTCCGTTCCAGTGAGGACAAACTTCTGCCATTTCCATGATGGAAAGGTCCAATAGAGTCAGCCTGCCACCAGGTAGCCGGCTGATCACCCCGGGGAATGATGCCATATTGAGGGCTCAGTGTTGGTCTCTGCTGCTGGCAACTGGGCACTCAGCAGTGGCCATGGCCAGGTCAGCCTTGGTGAGTGCAAGTCCATGTTGCTGAGCCTGAACCCATGCATAACCTCCATTCCTACCACCATGGCCACTTTGTTCACTGGCCCATCAGGTGACGGAAGGGGTGACTGGAGAAAGAGGCTGAGTGGTGTCTATAGAATGGGTCATCCTATCCACTTGATTATTAAAATCCTCCTCTGCTGAAGTCATCCATTGTTGAGCACTCATGTAGGATACAAATAACACAGTTTTTGACTACTCAGAGAGGTCCATCCACATGCCTATTCCCCAAATTTCTTTGTCACCAACTTTCCAATCATGCTTCTTCCAAGTCTATGACCATCCAGTCAAACCATTGGCTACAGCCCATGAAATCAGTATATAATTAAACACCTGGCCTCCATGCAAAGTGCATAGCCAGGTTCTACCCACTGGGAAGATTTCCCTTCACCACTGTCCTTCGGGGACACACACACACACACACACACACACACACACACACACAGACTAGTTGTCTTATTTTAATTGTAGAGCTCAAGTGACAATAAAAGATATGAAGCTATTTACTCAAATATTGCTTTATATTGAGTAAAAAATGAAAATTGTCTACAGGGAAAATGCATTTTCTATAATTGTATCTTTTTCATGCACTTAAATGTAATCAGTGAGATTACAGGCTGATCTAGAAATTAAGATTATATAGCTGTACCCTAAAAAATTATATGCTGTACCATGGTTATAGGAAACAATGTAGATTTAAGATATTGTGCTAAGTATGTTATTTAAAAGAATATTCACTTTGAGTCTGAAATTAAGACACTAAGTTGTTTGCCTATTTGTTACAAAGTTTGCATGTGGCATTTAAAGCTAGACTATTTTCTAAGTGTGTGTCTGTGTGTGTGTGTTTGTGTGTGTGTGTGTGTGTGTGTTGTCTTATTTTAATTGCCACAGACACCACAGCCTTCAGCAACTACCACTCTGATCAGTCAGCAGCCATCAACATCAAGGCAAGGGCTTCCACCGGCAAAAAGATTGTGCATTGTTGAAGGCTCACATGATAGTTAGCATTTTTTAGCAATAAAGTATTTTAAAATTATGGTATATACATTTTTTAGGCATAATATTATTGTCCATTTAATAGACTACAGTATACTGTAAACATAACTTTTATATGTAGTGGAAAACCAATTATTTCATGTGACCTACTTTATTGTGGGGGCCTGGAACTGAGCCTGCACTATCTCAGAGATATGCCTGTATATTAAATTCTTCCCCACAAAGTCAAGGGAGCTTCTGATATAGGTAGGATCATTTCAAAATGATTTTGTGATACTTTACTTTCTTCACAGAGAAGATAATAAAAACTACATTTAAGTTTTAATAGATGATTTTTAGAAAGAGAGAAGTGACACAACTTCACTGTTGACTAAGCCAGTCTTTGGTGAAGATGGAGCCGCAGACGGTTTCAGAGGCACAGGTCCTGTCTGGGTGTGCATCCCTCACGACTCCATTTCTTCCTAGTCAGGGGACCTGGAAAAGTTAAATTCTGCAACCTGCTTCCCCAAGTCAAAAGAGGTGATGCCAATAACAGGTACTTCATGGAACTGAAATTTAAAAAATTAAAAACCAATGTGTAAAAACCACTGAGTACAATATTTGATATTCTCATCATCAACATTGCTGTGTTGCAGTGTTATTGAAACTGTTGGTGTTGTTACTGTTACTAAAAAACTCTCTATCTCAAGAAGTATTCTCTCAGGTTGAAATACCTTCTGAGCTAAATCTAGAGTTGGGATCAGATGAGTCACGGATATACTCTTCCTCTGCCAGACTCGAGATATCTGAAAAGATTAAAAATAGGAAGCCTTGCCCCTGGATTATTTTTTCTTTCTCAAATATTAGTAACAATGTCCATTCAGAGCAATTTCAAAGTAATGTCAGAATGTGACAGGCCTTTTTGTCACCATGGATCTGTGGCAATACATACAACTTGATTTTCAAGGTGCTAAAGCATCTTGGCAAATACCACCTAGGCCCTGCATGCCTGGTAGGTGGAATAACTATCTCGATTTTTCAAGGTGATTAAGCTGATTAAGTAAGAATACTGTGGTTCTTCATTGATTGTCTTCACTTAACCAGAGGGAAAGGTCTTTTCTACAGACAAATGAGTCTAAGTGGTGTGACTTAATCCTCCCATTCTTTTCTTCCTCTTTTACCCCCACCACAGCCTCCACCCCTTCTTTAATATCACACTAATTTAAAGACCCTCATTTTAGAATTGTGAGGTTCCTCTTTTCTCTATTTAATTGAAAACATTTAACAGACTTTCTAGGAAGCAATAAATGCTAGAGCACTAACTTCTGAATGCCATTTAATCACTTCTTTCAATCAATTTACATGTTTATTTATGAGAAATTCTGTACCTGTTAAGTGTTAAATTAAAAGGATTGGAGGGGAGGAAGACACTATTAGGAAAAACCCAGAAAGGAGTGTTACCTGAAACATTTATGAGCATCTATTGCGAACACTCTTAAAATCTGGTAAATTGCATTTTAATTATTTTGTAAATGTACTGAAATTAAAGAGCATTTGGAAAGCAGTCATCTAGAGTTGAGGAGGTACAAATTAATCACATGGTTACATTGAATATTCGGAAATTCAGGAATCCTTAATGGAGCAATAATAATTTTCAAGCAACATTAGAACTTCTTGGCACAGGCTTTGAGCTGCTTGGAGCATATTTTCACACTGCGAAAATGTTTACTCTACCCAGCAGCCTATTTTCCCCAATAGAAACACAATGAAAATTCAAACACAATAAATCATTCTCAAGGTACAGAGATTCAAATGCCACAAGTGCTTTGATTCATTCTGCTTCAGGGGTGGAATTTATAAATCGAAGAACTTTTAAATTTGTTCGAACATAGCACTCTGGAAATGAGAAAAGCAAAGCCAATTGGATTCCAGGATCTTATTACTGTGTCCCTCTGCATTACCTTTGGCAGTGAGTCACTGGCATAACAGATAAGGCCCCAAAATGCGATGTATGGGGCAGAGTCATTTTACTTCCACAGCCAGCAGGAGGGACTCAAGAGAGATTACAACTTGGAAAGGACTCAGAGGTGCCCACAATTAACACCCATTTTAAAAATGAGAAAAGGAACCTAAGAGATGAAAGGAATAATTCCGGTTTTCCAACAATTAAATCAAGAAGGAAACACTAGTTTCCTGATTCCAAGCCCAGTTTTCATTCCTCCACCATTCAATAACATATATGAAGATCATATCTTATATCTAGTCATAATATAGGTTAGTGCTATGTTCTAAACACTTATTTGTCACCTCCAATTAATGAATCATTTATGAAATATACCAGAATATGTAACCCTGAAGTATGTCACTTCAACATAGAGGTTACTTGGAACTAAAGGCATATGAAAAATAGCAGATTCAAGGACACTCTCAACTTACCTTTTTCTTCCTTAAAACAGGAGATGAAAATGTTCATGTGAAAGATGCTCCTTGTACCAGGGGAAAGAAACATTCTTTGATGATGAATCACAGCTGAGTGAATTCTGCACCAACAGGCCTTGTTAAAATAACTCATCTTTTAAGCTACCCCATGTAATTTAGTTGCTTTTTCAAAACTTGCTATTCTTTGTCCAATTCAAAGTAGACAAAATATGTAAGTGATTGACTCTAATTGCTTCACTGGGTCTTCATTTCCTTTTGAGGGCTCCATGTCACGTTAGACATTAAATCTGTATGCTTTTCTCCTGTTTATCTTATGTCAGTTTAATTCTTAGGCCCACCGGAAACCTAGAGAGAAAAGGTAAAGTTTGACTCTTCTACTGCCCTGCATTTATCTATCTTGTGTTGTACTTTCTGCTTTTCTTGTACTGTGGAATTCTATAAATATTTGCTTTTTCAAAGACTATTTCACAGTATTTTTTTTAATGTTTGGTTTATTGTTGTTTTGTTGTTTTTTTGTTTTTTTGAGACAGGATCTCACTCAGTCACCCAGGCTGGAGTGTGGTGATGTGATCATTGCTCATTGCAGTCTCAACCTCCCAGGCCCAAGTGATCCTCCCACTTCAGCCTCCAGAGTAGCTGGGGCTACAGGCACGTGCTGTTATGTCCAGCTAATATTTGTATTTTGTTTAGTAGAGATGGGGTTTCATCATGTTGCCCAGGCTGATCTCAAATTCCTGGGTTCAAGTGATCCCTTGTCCTCTGACTCTCAGCCACCACACCTGACTCCCCAAGATCTATTTTCTCTTTTTATTGCCTTCGTCTCTTAAATAAGTTGTTGAGGTAAATAGGAAGAGCTAGTGTCATTGATGTATCATTGTTTAGTTGAGACTTTTTCCTTTTTGGAAACACTGAGCTATATATAGCTTCTAATATATTAAAGCATATATAGAACATTTTGTACTCTGCTTAACAAATCACTCCTATCCTATGTACTGTGGTTACTACCATCAAACTTTTGAATCATGTTTATGTAAATCAAGGATGCTGCAAAAAGTTACAGCCCCATAAATGAAGTTGTAGAGTTGTAGAACTGCCAGATAAGAAATGTTACTCGCACTATACATCCTTCACGACATCTAAAGATCTTCATGAAGAAAACCTATCTATGAGGCATGGCTGCAGCTTATCTTTTACCTTTACTACTTGGGGTTTTGCCAGAGCAAAATATATAATTTTGATGAGGTAAAATTTATCACATTTCCCATTGATGGATCATGTTTTTGGCATTCAGTTTAAGAAGTTTTTGCTTAGCCCTGGGTCCCCAATTTTTTTTCTGGATGTTTTATGGCTTTACATTTCGTACATGATCAATTTTGAGTTTATGTTTATATAAAAAGAGAGGGTTAAGGTTTATTTTCCAATTTAAAAAAATTACATATAATGATGCTATTAATTTTATATTTTGATTTTGTAAACCATAACATATCAATTTTTTAATTATCATTATTAGCACTACGAGTTGGTCTGTAATATCATTGGGTTTTCAACATAAACATTCCATGATATGTATACAAAGACAGTTTTATCTTAGCCTTAATTCTTTTTTTTTTTTTTTTTTTTTTTTTGAGACGGAGTTTCACTCTTGTTACCCAGGCTGGAGTGCAGTGGCACGATCTCGGCTCACCACAACCTCCACCTCCTGGGTTCAAGCAATTCTCCTGCCTCAGCCTCCGGAGTAGCTGGGACTACAGAGGTGCGCCACCACGCCCAGCTAATTTTTTTCATATTTTTAGTAGAGACGGGGTTTCACCATGTTGACCAGGATGATCTCGATCTCTTGACCTCGTGATCCACCCGCCTCAGCCTCCCAAAATGCTGGGATTATAGGCGTGAGCCACCGCACCCAGCAACCTTAATTCTTATACCCCTTTCATGTTCCTTTTACATTAGCTACATTCTTCTGTGGAATACTGAGTAAAAGAAGACATAGCAGGTGTCTTCATTTTAGCCTTGACTTTAAGAGTCAAGTCATTGACTTTTATTATGAATAATGATAATGTAGGTTTTTAAGCAGATGACATCAAGAATTGTTTTTACTAGTTTGTTAAAAATTTATTAGTAACATTTGTTGAATTTTATTGAATGCCAGTTCTGTACACATTGAAAAGATGATATTGCCTTTCCCTTTAATCTGTTAAGAGAGTTTTCTTTGTTGACACATCCTTGCCACTCAAAGACAAATCTCACTTGTTATTTTATATTTTCTAGTTCAAGGCTGAAATATATTTTTTAGGATGCTGTTAGAACTTAAAGGTTAACTCTTCTAAATGCCATTTGTTTGGAAATACCTTTCTTGGCTTAATCGCATAAAAATATTTAGCTGAGGATATAATTTTATTTAACTTTATTTTCTTTCTCTAAGTCCATTGAAGATATTACTTCTTTATTTTTGGTTATGCAATACTACAGGTGAAAGGTCTGCTGTCACAATATATCTTCTGCTGTTACTCTAAAGGTATTCTGACCAGTTTTTCTGGTAGCTATTAAGATTCTATTTTTAAGATTTGATATTTTTTTTAAAAAAAAAAAATATTTACTTAGTCATTTCTGTAATGGTTTTCATAATATTTCCCTACTCATATTTTAAATAAAAAATCATTTTCATTTTGAGCATAGTAGGCATTCTTATTTTGAAGTCCTTGTGAGATTATTTTATCTAATTAAATTCATTTGAAGTAAATTCATATTCTGAGTATTGCTTTTCTTGGCAATCTTAGAAGCTTTATTTATTTTTTATGAAATTTTGATTTTGCATTTATTTCAAGGATGAAGTACTTTACTTATTTTTCCTCTCTCTGTCCCTCTTTTCTCAATCTTCCTCTCTAACAGGTTTATCATCACCTTCACCCAACTCCCTGGGTAACTACCCCCAAACTAGTTGGGTGACCAGGTTTCACTATCTTCCCAAACTCCCTAATTTCACAGTTTTCTGGCACCATAACTAGAGTAGTTTATATTCCCTTTACTCACAGGCCAATCACTGTCTGTTATTGCCAACCTCCCAGTTAAGTGTCTCATCTTGGTGCCTCAATCACAACTTTGTTTTTTCTGTTTCCTTTCTAGTACATGGAGTCATTGATTTTGTTTAATAGTCCAGCTATGTCTTTGCTTTCTCTTTTCAGATTTTATCTAATTTTGCTATATATTAGAACCAAGACAGTATATCAAAACGTACTTTGTGAACTTGTTCAGAATACTCTCATTTTTCCTTTAACTCACCCTGATTGGGCTTTCATCATCCTAAAAATCTGTTCTTTGAATGATCTCCAGAAAACATCTATTCTGCCATATCTAATGTCTAATTTTCAGTTTTCATCTCGGCAGTGATGTTGACACAGTTATCATTTTATCCTCGTTGATATATTTTCTTGTCTTGTTTTTAGCAGGGATCCCTAACCCCCGGCCACTGACCAGCCCCAGCCCATTAGGAACAGGGCCCCATAGCAGGAGGTGAGTGGCAGGCAGGTGAGTGAGTGAAGCTTCATCTGTATTTAAAGCTGCTCCCCATCACCAGCATTACCCACTTGAGCTGTCAGATATGTATGGCATTAGATTCTCATAGGAACATGAACCCTACTGTGAACTGCACTCGAGGGATCTAGGTTGCATGCTCCTTATGAGAATCTAATACTGATAATCTGTCACTGTCTCCCATCCTCCCCAAGATGGGCCATCTCGTTGCAGGAAACAAACTCAGGGTTCCCGCTGATTCTACATTATGGTGAGTTGTGTAGCTATTTCATTCTGTATTACAATATACTACTACTACTAATAATAAAGTGTACAATAAATGTAATATGCTGGAATCTTCCTGAAACCATCCTCACTCTTCCCCAGTCTGTGGAAAACTTGTCTTCCATGAAACTGGTCCCTGGTGACAAAAAGATTGAAGAGTGCTATGTTTTAGGATACACTACTCTCCTTATTTTTTCTCTAACTTGCACTGTAATCTCAATTCCTGTGGCTGGCTCTTCATTTTTCTCTTGAACTTTAATTGTTGGAGTGTCACAGTATTCCTCAGATACTTTTTCTCATCTTCTATAATTATCTCCTACATTGTCTCATTTGGTACTATTGATAAGATATATACATATATTATAACCAGAAAATATAATATATAACATATTCATATGTTGATAAAATATGAATATAATTCATATATAAATTATGTACATATTACATGTATATTTATAATATATAGTATACTATATAATATAGTGTTATAAATATACTATAATGTAGTATATAAGATAGTATACTATGATAAACTATAAATTGTGTATATGTGTGTACACATGCACTATATAATATAGTATATGATATAGTATATTACTAGTCCTTATTTTTTCTCCTCTTTACAGTTGTCATACACTGTCTATTCCACACATCCCCTTTGATAACTAATAATTATCTAAACCTAACATGGTTAAAACATAACTTTATTCTCTCCACCCCAATATTTCCTATATTCAACCTTGGCATGCTAGTCTGCACCAGTATCTTCTGCTGCCGAGGTTCCTACCATAATGCCTGATGCGATCTTTGTTTCCTACAGCCAGAGAAACCTTTGTTTCTCTGGCAGCCAGAGAAATCATATTATATCATATTCATATTCACAACCATCCAATAGTTTTCCATCACATGTAATATCAAACTTCTTATTATGGCCTTAGAAGCTTTGACATATCTCACAACTATCGTCTGGCACTACTGTCTTTTTCACCCAATTCATTTCAGCAATCTTTGCATTCTTATTACCATTTGATACATTACTCTGGACTTAGAATGCTCTTTTACCAGATCTTTGCACAGTTTGCTTCTTTATGACATTTAATATCCATTTATTACCTCTTCAGAGGGGCTTTCCATAACTATCTTAGCTAAAAATTCTCTTGTTACTCTCTTTGTACTTAACTATCTTTTATTTTTTAGGGTAGTAATCATTACTTGATATTTGAACATTTATTGTTGATATGTTACTTGTCTATATCAACCACTAGAATGCAAGTTCCCTGAGAGAAGGTATGCTATTCCTTTTATCATTTCTGTTTTCCTAGAATCTAGAAGAGAGACTAGTACCCAAGAGGCACTGAATAAAGAGTTGTAGAATTAATAAATTATTGCATTCCACCAATGGCCAAGAATTTAATTAGCCTAATCAACTAACACAGCTACTATACTAAGGAAGTAGTATATAGTATATTTTTACATTTAGTAACAAAAAGCATGAAGGTACAATTATTTTTCAACTTTTTCATTAAATCTCCTTTACATATGCCTTAGAGCAAGAACATGACAAGCACTAATTAGAAAATATTAGCATTGAAGATGTACACACAATAGTACCTGCATCACTCTTTGATTCCTCACTCTTGTGCTTTTTGGATCCTCACCTTCTCTGTTCTCAATGGCTGGATGTGTGTAAAATGTCAAAATCCCTACAATTAAACTCCTTCTTAACAAATGATGTTGTCTTCCCCTTTGAGAGTTTTAGGCCCAGTGGAGCCTAAAATTGGATGGAATACTAATCCTCTGAATTCTTTGTTATGACAGTAATATCATTCAATTGTAGGTTCTTTTGATATGTCTTAATAAAATCAAAAATTTAAATTGTGTGGAATATTCAAAGCAAGATAAAAATGACTGCTACAATTTTGGATAATTAAGAGGGCAGTAGAAACAACATCTGTGAAATACAGTAGATGATCGAAGACAGCTAACTTTTCTGCTATACTATTCAAAACTGTAGTGACAGCATAAGTACTAATGCTCCAGAAGGCAACGCTACTGTACGTAGACAGGGTTCCTACTTACAATGCCAAACCTGGAAATAGATTCATGAGGACCCATCGAAGTGGGTTTGTGAGTCATTAACCAATATTGTGCGTGATGTGTTCAATTCTCAGGAAGGATATGGTACGCCTGTGGCAGCCAATTAGTCATGCTTTTCCCCCATTTTTCCCTCTAAAAAATACAGAATGACTAACAAACTGGGGGAAAATCCCCACACTTTACAAACACTGAGGTTGTAGAAAGAAACTAGAATATGCAAATTTTATGCAAGTGGGGAGATATGCAGGTGCACTGGATTGAATAGTGTTTTCTCCAAAATTAATGTTCACCAAGAACCCGGGAATGTGACCTTATTTGAAAACAGGTTCTTTGCAGATATAATCAAGTTCAAATGAGGTCATACTGGACTGGGATGGGTTCTAGCTTAATGACTAAGGTCCTAATAAGAAGACGGAAATTTGGGCACAGATATACACAGAGGAAAAATCACCATGTGAAGGTGGAGACAGGTTGGAATTATGTGGCCACAAGCCAGGGAAGGCCAAGGATTGTCAATAGCCAACACAAACTAGAAGAGGCAAGGGAGGATCCTTCTCTGGATCCACCGAGGGAATGTGGCCATACCAACACCTTTGGACTTCTAGCCTTCAGAACTGTGAGATAATAAATTTCTGTTTTTTAAGTTGCCCGGTTCATAGTAATTTGTTGCAGCAGGTCTATGAAACTAATGAATCAATTAAGACAAGCAAAATTTCTATGATAATAAGACCAGAGAAGACGAGGGGAGTGGAAGGAAGCTAGCAGTGGCAAAGCTTAGAAATCAACAGCAAATATTAACTTTTAGAAAAAATTGATCTCACATAAGTGAGAACTCCTTGTGAAGGACAGTGATCAGATGAAAAGCTATCACTGTGAGCAACAAAGAAATAAATCAGAAGAAATGGCCAGGGGAAACCAAAGGACACAGATCACAGAATTTTCTCTTTGTAAAGGGTAGAAGTTCTATTCCATGGTACCAAAGACAATAAATCCACAAGAAGAGTACAGAGATATAGTGCAAACTCTCTTGACCTGTTCAGTTCTGAGAGGCAAATAAAGTATGATTGCATGGAAGGGCAGTAGAATCAGAGTAGCACCAGAAGAAAGAGTCATAAGCAGAAAAATATGAAAGTCTTTGTCACTTCTAAGAAACTTTCTTCTAACAATTGATATGGAAAAATCCAACTTATAAAAAAGGAATATATACAATCAAAATAAATTTTTAAAATCACAATTGAAATATATAAAAACATGGTAAGAATAAGTAATGTGGGAAAGAGCAGCGCAAATTCATTACAGATTCTTAAAAAATCTTATGAGGAAATTATTTCTACAGAAAATTTGAAAATTGTAACCTAATATTCCATCACAAATTATAAATGAAGTACATACAGCTATGAAGGAAAACAGCTAGGCAAGAGGATATTAGTGATTTCCAGGCAAGAGGAAGGGATGAGGAACCTGCAGAAATCAGAAAAATGTATATGGGAATAAGTTCTAAGAATACAGCGAAAGAAGAGATGCAGGAAGAAACAGAGCATGAGATAGAGAAGATACAAGTATATAAACCAAGCAAATGAAGCAGAAAAAGATGCATAAAAAGCAGTGAAGTGAAAATATAAGCGAACAGGCAAAGAAAATCTAACACAATCATAATTTAAATATCTCAAAAGAACATTAAAATAGCAGAAAATGAATATAAAAATAAAGTCAATAAATTTAGTCCTGGAATAAAAGTTGCTTTAATATCCTCAAATAAATTAATACAAAACACCATATGAATAGCGTAAGGGGCAAAATCCACACAGTCCTCTCAGTAGATTTAGAAGCGCAGCTTGAAAAACAATTTAACATGCTTTCATGATAGAAATAGACAACAAGCTAAAAATAGAGGGGAACTTCTTCAACCAGATAAAACAGCATCTACAGAAAACTCACAGCTCACATCATACTTAATGGTGAAATATTCAATATGATCAGAGCAAGATAAGGATACTCACTTTCTCCACTTCTACACAATGTTTATTGCAGGTATAAACAGGACAATTAGGCAAAAAGAATAAATAAAAGAAATGCAGGAGAGATCCAAGATGGCCGATTAGCAACAGCTCAGGAATGTAGCTCCCAGTGAAAGCGCAGAGAACGAGTGGACGCCGCACTTCCCGATGAATTTTTGTTGCCCACAGACCGGGAGATTCCCGGCAGAGGAGCCACACGGGTCGCCAGCGCGACTCGTTTGGCCGGCGCGGCTCTTTTGCTGGCGCCCCAGCGCGGCGCTTCCCGGTGCGGAGTATACGGGCCGGACGGGCTCGGCTGGTCCCATCCCCACAAGGAAAACAGCAATTGGAAGCGCTGAGGACTGAGAGTTTCACAGCAAGCACAGCGAACCCGGGAAGGTCCGGCTCTGTGGGGAACGGGCGTCCACCAAAGGAAAAGTAAGAAACAGAAAAACTTCA
>CAUYQU010079255.1:0-12241 GCA_963574635.1 Cheracebus regulus | reverse complement strand
CAAAAATTCATCTGCAATTGCGGCGTCCCCTCGCTCTCTGCGCTTTCACTGGGAGCTACAATCCTGAGCTGCTGCTACGCAGCCATCTTGGATCTCTCTCCGCTCGGTGATGAAGTTTTTTCTGTTTCTTAGTTTTCCTTTGGCAGATGCCCCTTCCCCACAGAGCCGGACCTTCCCGGGTTTGCTGTACTTGCTGTGAAACTCTCAGTCCTCAGCGTTTCCAATTGCTGTTCTCCTTGTGGGGATGGGACCAGCCAAGCCTGTCCGTCCCGTATACTCCGCACCGAGAAGTGCCATGCTGGGGCACCGGCTAAACAGCCGCGCCGGCCAAAAGAGTCATGCTGGCGACCCGTGTGGCTCCTCTGCCGGGACTCTCCCAGTCTGTGGGCAACAGAAATTCGTTGGAAAGTGCAGCGTCCACTCGTTCTCTGCGCTTTCACTCGGAGCTACATTCCTGAGCTGTTGCTAATTGGCCATCTTGGATCTCTGGCTTTCTTTTTTTTGAAATGGAGTTTCACTTTGTCACCCAGGCTGAAGTGTAGTGGCATGATCTTGGCTCACTGCAACCTCTGCCTCCTGGGATCAAGCCATTCTCCTGCCTCAGCCTCCCGAGTAGCTGGGACTGCAGGTGTGTGCCATGATGCATGGCTACTTTTTGTATTTTTAGTGGAGACAGGATTTTGCCGTGTTGTACAGGCTGGTCTCAAACTCCTGACCTCAAGTGATCTGCCCACCTTGGCCTCCCACAGCGCTGGGATCACATGTGTGAGCCACTGCACCCAGTCAGTGCATAGGCAGTTTTTAAAGGTAGATTCCTCATGAGCTCTTGTGTCAATTATTTTTCAAATTCAGGGCTACATTGTCTTTATTTAATTTCACAAATAGGACGTTTGTATCTCCTGTCACTGAGGCCCCAGATTCCATTTCTCACTGACGCTGACAAAATTTCCCCCACAGCACACACGTAGGAACCTTAGAATATCGGTGTCAGTAATGATGACAGTGGCTTCAAGCTTTAGTTTCTGCCGTCTCTTTTGTCATGAGGGTTGGTCTCACTGGGGATGTTACGCTGGATGTCTGTGTTTTAATGTCGATCGCAGTAGCCGCTCTTCCTGTATTATGTCACCAACTAGATACCATTGGGTTCATTTATTTTATTTCCTATTTTTAGATATTGCTATGTAAGATTTCTTCTATTGTATTTTTCAATTTATGTCTGATTTGCTGTTATAGATTCCAATTCTGTCTTTAAAATTCTCAATTTTTTCATCCGTTTTCGTCTATGTTCTTAAATATGGGTAATGACAACTATTTTAAAATCGTGTCTGCTACCTGCAGTGTAAGGATTACAGGTGGGTCTACTTCTATCACATACGTTCTTTCTCCTGATCACACAGCACAGTGTCTGGCCTCTTTTCTTGTCTAGGAACTTTTTTATTGTATGATTTTCGTCATCCTCCAATATCAGCAGAAAACTCACTATTTTCAGGGGCACATGGAATATTCCCTAAGACAGACTGTGCTGTGAATCAGAAGACAAACGTTAATAAATTGGAAAGAAGTAAAGTTAAAGTGTGTTCCTGGCCATCATCAGCATTTGATTTGGGAAATTCAAATTAAAACATCTCAAGTACACATCAGCAGTACACAGTCACTAGAATGGCTAAAATAAAGAATGGTGACAGTAGTAAGTGCTGAAAAGGATCTAGAGAAAATGAACCTCTCACACATGGCTGGTCGGCTTGTGAGATGCTGATACCACTCTAGAAAATAGCTTCACACCCCTTCTAAAGCTGAACCTTCACCTCCCACATGATCCTTTGATTCCAGTCCTAGGTGTTTACCCAAGTGGACTGAGAATTTTTGTCCACATAAAGATCTCTTATAAGTGTTTTAAAATTGATTCATAATTGTTCAAAACCCCAAACAGTTCACCAGAGGATATATAGGAGCAAACAAACAGAATACCCTTGAACAGATGCATGGCTAAGCAAAGTTGGGCCACGGAATGGAATACTACTTAGTGATGAAAAGGAATGAGTGATTGATACACCTGCCACCTGGGCGATCTCAGAGACATTCTGTCGAGTGAAAGAAGGCAGTCTCAAATGCTTGCATGTTGTGTGTGATTCCATTTGTGTGCTGTTCCACATAAGACAAAAGCTGATCAGTAGGCAGGGTTAGGGGTAGGAGGGGTGTGACTATAAAGAGACATGACCTGAGATGTTTGGGGGTGACGGACTTGTCCTGTATTCTGATTGTGCTGGTGGTCGGGTGAATCTGTACCTGCTAAAACTCTTCAAAGTATACACCAGAACAGTCAATTTTACTATATGATAATTAAAAGTTAAAATTAATAAAAATATTTACGAGCCACATCCCTGTACTTGTATTGTTTTTAGTCTGGTAGGTAAGAATGATCTGAATAATAATTGCACCATTCACTGAAGGTCTGCTGCTAAGATCTGTGAGTGATGTACGTGTGTTTAATTTCTAGTAAAGCTCCTTGCGCTAGTGCGATGATTCTAATGTTACCCATGTGGAATTTTAAACTAAGTGAAGGCAGGTAATTTGACCAAGAGCCCAGGCTTCAGCCAGATCATTCCTGTTGGTTTTTGTACATGAGTGTCTTCAACTTAATGGAAACAGACCAAAGAGAAACGGAGATCAAACCATAAGCAGAGATCTCATTTCCCTTCGGCTAATTGTTCTCCTTCTCTCCTTCACACACACTCACTGGTGCAAATCATAGCCCCAAAGACACAACCCCAAACACCAAACTGTGAATGCTGAAATCCTGAAAGACCCAAATCCCCAGACACTAAAAATCCCTAACATCTAAAATCCCCAAAGTCACAATCCCAAAAGGTGAAAATCTTGAACGGCTCAAATCTGAAAGCCAAATTCTGAGGAAGGGATTGGTGCATCTTCGGTTATATGCAGGGTAGTTGCATCATGTTAGGGAGAACTGCTACCTTGCTACTGTCATTATTTGAAAATCAATATGGTTTACAGAGACACATATGGGTGCCGAGTGGACAGGGGGTGGCCTTAATTGTAGGTGTCCACCTCACTGGACTAAGGAATACCTAGAAACGTGGTAAAACACTAGTTTGGGGGTGTCTGTGAGGGCGTTTCCGGGGAGGTCAGTGTGTGGGTCTGAGCAGACGAGGTGGGGAGGATGTGCCCTCTGTGTGGGTGAGTACCATCCCTTGGGCTGGGCATGCAGACAGCACACATGGAAGGTGATGTGGAGGGTGAACTCGTCTCTCTCCGAGAGCTGGGACAGATGTTTCTTCTCCTGGACATCAGAGCTCCAGGCGGCTGGCTTTGGACTCCTGGACTTCCCTCATGGGCCCAGGTCCTGAGGCTTTTGGCCTCGGAGTTACCAGCAGCTCCCCTGGGTCTGAGGCCTTTTGACTTGGCCGGAGCCACACTGCTGGCTTCTTGGGGTCTCCAGCTGGCAGACCGCCTGTGGTAGGACTTACAACCACCACAATTGCATGAGCCGATTCCCCCAATAAATTCTCTCGCATATATAGGTATATGTATCTTACTGGACTGTCTTTCTAGAGAACCCTGAATAATACAGATTTGATATAGAAAAAGCTGAATATTAGTTTTACTGACTGTATTCCTTACAATGTAATAGAAGAGACCTTCGAAATTGTTCCCTCGCAAAAAGGCTGTGGTAATTTAAGTGGGCGACGCCACTTAACGGTGAAAGATAAAAGTTTAAAAGCTAATTATTATTGAGCCTGTGAAAGCAGAAAATTGCTTCATTGCAGCGACTGAGCAGTAACTGGACTTTCAGATGGACAGCAAACACTTTCACAATTTGCAGACACGCAGGCAGCCAGTGTCCTGAAGACCATGGAGGTCGCAGGCAGGCAGCGAATGTGAGGAGTTTCTCCTGCCGAGCTGTCAGTGTGTTGGGCTCCTGCCTCTTCACACATGGTGCAGGTTCACTGTGTATTTCGTCTTCACGTCATTTCCAATACTGGAGCTATAATTTGTGCAGATACCTCTAGAGAGCTCTATTTTTTTTTAAGCTGGGCATGTTGGTGCATGCCTGTGATCCCAACTACTCAGGAGGTGAAGGCAGGAGGATCCCTTTAACCTGGAGGCAGAGGCTGCAGTGAGCCGAGATCGTGCCACTTGCACCCCCGCCTGGGAGACAGTGTGAGACTCCATCCCCCCGGAATTATTCTTTCTCATCCCTAGCCCCCTTTTCTGCTCAGTGTGCCCAGTGGGTCCTACCGTTCTCTGCAGCTGTGCCGTCCCTGCTGTCTTCCACCCCCACCCCGTATCTTCTTCAGCTTCTACCTGTCTAACCAGTATCACACTTTTCATTATGAGCCAATGGGGTTAACACCACGATTCTACGTCCTTACAGCATGCTGTGTGCATTTCACTCTTATTTATGACGGATTACCGTGTGGGCGCTCCCCAGGCTAGGAGCTCATGAGGCTGACCCGTTTCTGTCATGCACACGGGTGGGAACTGGGCTGGCATGTAGCACATGCTCGGAAAGCATCTGTGGAATAATTAGATGAGTACAGAAAAGAACAAAACTCATCAAACTTGTGTGGGATGGAGCCTGCAGTTCAAGCCAGTGCTCATCGGCCACAGTCAGGTTATTTCCATTTCAAATCAGACAAAAGAGAACATCCTGAGCCTCCACATGTAAGGAATGTGGAGTTAAAGGGTGCAACACGCCCCCCTGTGCCGCCTATCTGGTCCCACGCGGCCGAATGCCAATGAGGTCACCGTGGACCCCCCTGCGGTGCCGGCTGTGGCCTGCAAAGCCACCTCCCACCCACACCCATTTGTGACTCACTCACCCCTTCCAGGTTCTTCCTGATGGTGATTTTGTGAAATAATGTGAGATCGCTTAAGACAGAAGCCGCAGAAATAAGGAGAAAAATACTGCGGGTCATGGCATGACAGCAAGTCCCTGTTCCCACTTCGGCGTCTTGTCCAGCAACATCTGGAGACGACGCCGGGCCCGTGCCCCACCCAGCACGCCTGCTGCAGCTTAGGCCCGTGACAGGAAGGGGGCGCGATGCCCACTTATTATTTGAAGTTTTGCTGCGTGGCAGGTACTTGGCGTGTTTTTCATGTGAGTTTCTGCATTTAGTCTCCATGGATGGGGTCGCTATCATTCCCATTTTACAGGGGAGGGAGCTGACAGGTTCAGAGGTTCATTATCATGCCCAAGATCACACAGGTAAAGGTGGCGTCTGAGGTTAAACCTGTGTTGGGTGGACTCAAGATGATAGGATCAGTGTCAGTACTCTAGATCAACCCATTGTCTCTTAGAAATCACTTAGATTTGAGACTGGGATGGCTCAGACTACTTCTTTATTTATTTTTTTAATGAGACAGCATTTCGCTCTTGTCGCCCAGGCTGGAGTGCAACGGCACAATCTCGGCTGCAACCTCCACCTCCTGGGTTCAAGTGATTCTCCTGCCTGAGCCTGCTGAGTAGCTGGGATTACAGGCACCCACCACCACACCTGGCTAATTTTTTATTTTTAGTAGAGATAGGGTTTTACCGTGTTGGCCAGGCTGGTCTTGAACTCCTGACCTCAAATGGTCCACCTGCCTTGGCCTCCCAAAGTGCTGAGATTACAGGTATGAGTCACCACACCTGGCCCAGAGTACTTCTTAAAGAGTTTAATGCCACACTCCCAAAGTCCTTCCTTCAAAATGTTTTTTTTTTGTGCTAGCTCCATGATCTTCTCTGTGGCTGAGTCTGACACATCCTTTAGGGCTGAGCCTAGCTGCTCTCTCCCTAGAGAACCTTCTGATCACCCTTGGCTGTTAGGTCTCTTATTTCAAGTTTTGGTTGCAAGCCACAGCTTCCCCTGGCGACATCCATCACAAGAGGGAAAGCGCTGTTAGTAATAGATCATCGTTTTCCAAATTAGTGGGAGCTACAGAGGACAGAGCTCATGATGGGCCTCTTTACCCAGCTCAGCAGGTTTACCACGGAACAGGATGGACACCAGGGCCAGAGCTAGGAACACAGAGACCTGCATGGCATGGCCCTCCCTCCAGTCCCCAGTGGAAGAAGCAGCATGGTGGACGCCTCTTTGAATTAGAGATGCTGAGTGCTTCCGCTATGAAGCACAGAGGAGTGAGGGGCAGGTGCTCCGTGCCAAGGGATCGGGACAGTGTCACAGGGAGCTGGGGTCAGTCCCCCATTGAAGGTGAGGAGATCTCACTGCAGCAAAATGGGAGAAGGACTTCAAGAGTTTCTCTGTGGATGGTGTGTGTCTGCAGAGCTCAGAATGTCTGACTCTGGACAGTGTCCCCAGAGGTGCCTCATGCAGAGGGGAATCCATGCATTTTTCATACATGAGTTGATGGAATTTGGTCTTTCTGGCTGATTATATTTCCTGGTCCACGTATGCAGTCTAAAGCCCAGGCTGTGAAGTCAGAATACCTGGGTTTGAGTCTTCATTCCTTGGTCAAACTGTGTAACTTCAATCAAATGATTTAACCTCATGTGCATCACTTTTCCCATGGATGTGTTAGGAAGGGTAAATAGTATTATTGTCATATTAAAGGTGACAATGAGTATGAAGTAGAGTTCCCAGTACATGGATTTAACTATCACCATCACCATTGTCATCATCACGGTCATCATCACCATCATGATAATCATCACCATCCTCACCATGACCATCATCACCATCACCCTCACCATCACCACCACCACCACCACCATCATCACCGTCACCACTATCATCATCACCCTAACCATCACCACCACCATCACCACTATCATCACCCTCATCACCCTCACCATCACCCTCACCATCACCCTCACCATCACCATCACCACCACCACTATCATCATCACCATCACCACCATCATCACCATCACCACTATCATCATCATCACCCTCATCATCATCACCACCACCATCACCACCACCACCATCATCATCACCACCATCACCATCATCATCACCACCACCATCACCATCACCACTATCATCATCACCATCACCACCATCATCACCATCACCACTATCATCATCACCCTCATCATCATCACCACCACCATCACCACTACCATCCTCAACACCACCACCATCATCACCATCACCACTATCATCATCATCACCCTAACCATCACCACCACCATCACCATCACCACTATCATCACCCTCATCACCCTCACCATCACCCTCACCATCACCATCACCACCACCACTATCATCATCACCATCACCACCATCATCACCGTCACCACTATCATCATCATCACCCTCATCATCACCACCACCATCACCATCACCACTATCATCATCACAACCATCATCACCACCATCACCACCATCATCATCACCACCAACATCATCATCATCATCACCACCATCACCATTATCATCACCACCACCATCACCATCACCACCATCATCACCATCACCACTATCATCATCACCACCATCATCACCACCATCACCACCATCTTCATCACCACCATCACCATCATCATCATCACCACCATCACCATCATCATCACCACCACCATCACCATCACCATCATCACCACCACCATCACCATCACCACTATCATCATCACCACCATCATCACCACCATCATCATCACCATCACCATCATCATCACCACCATCATCATCATCATCACCACCACCATCACCATCATCATCACCATCACCATCATCACCACCACCATCACCATCATCACTATCATCATCACCACCATCATCATCACCATCATCACCACCATTACCATCATCATCACCACCATCACCACTATCATCATCATCACCCTCACCATCACCACCACTACTATCACCACCACCACACTATCACCATCACCACCATCATCACCGTCACCATCATCATATCATCTTTTTTATTAACACCAATGTCATCACCGTTGTCAGAACTGTCATTATTGTCACCATTCTTATCCCTATCATCACCATTATCATGTTAGAATCATTTTCCTGTCTTGGTATTAACATTTTGAGCATGTGATATACTTATGGGAAATCTGATACTGACTTGTGTCCACAGGATTCTGCAGGTAGCAAACACACATTTATTGTTTTATAAATTGAATTGGGTTTTGCCAAATGTGGACCATTTGTAAGCTAGAAGTTGCAGGGCTATCGAATCGGCAAGGACAATGAATTTAACATTTGGACCTTGACCATTGGGGATTGAACTTTTAGTCAGGTGTCAACGTTTGGTGGGACTATAAGGTTTCTGAAAAACAAGTACGGTCTTAACACAGGAGATATTGATGGTCCATGATCAACCAGGGGTGAACGAGGCTAGTGCTGGGGCTGACCCGAAGGAGGGAAGGGTGGGATGAGGAATGGGCCGCTCGGGGTTCAGTGAAGCTGAGCTTAATGGAACAGTATTCGGGGAAGGGTGAGTAGGGACATGCTGTGGGAGGTTGGGCTTCCACAGGGCTGGCGGGTAGCGGAGCACCTGAGAGCTGCAGATTCAGACAGGCCCAGGTAGGAGCCTGAGCTCTGTCTGCTGTGTAACCTTAGAATGTCCATCATACTTCTCCAAGACGCGGTTGTCACATCTGGAAAGTCAAAATACTGGACATACTGGTTTCTAGGTCTATTGTGGACATGAGAGGGGATGAGGCAGCATGAGCGTGCGTTTGTGACACAGGAAGGGTAAGATCAGTGGGGATGGTCTTGGCTTGTTGCAGTAACAAGCAACCTCAGATCTCTGTGGGCTGATGTGTCAAAACCTTATTTCCCACTCATGCAAATCTAGGCCAGGCTCTCTGTCTCTCGGGTACTCATCCCTCGTGACTCGGCTCAGAATTCCTGGGGCTGCTCTGATTCTCAGCACCCTCCATTCCAATCTAGGATCACAGTGGCCAGGCAGCAGCGCACTGGGGGAGTCACGCCAGTGAGTGGGGGCCAGAGCCCCGAATGGCTTGTCCCACAGCGTCTCAGGACCATGACAGACCTGGTCACGTGGTCCCACCCAGCTGCCAGGCAGCGGGAGGCGTGATGACCCCTTGAGCCCACGGGGGTGAAAGAACCGGGCATGGGGCGGCATGGAGACCTCTACCCCGTGCCTCAGCTCGTGTCAGGTAGGACTGCTTCAGGTTCTGCTGTGACTGCTGTAAAACCAATAAAAAAGCTTGTAACTATAATAATGTGGGTTTTGCTAAGGCATGTCTGAATGTTCCTGCCTTGAGTTCATTCCATGACAGTCGCTTGCTCCAGACGGCGTGCCAAAGTGTCCTCCTTCTGAGGCATGAGGAAAGGAGTGGGTGTGGGAGGCGAGCCGTGGAGATGGAGGGTCACAGAGAGAGAGGTCAAGTTTAGAGGAGTGGCCAGAGGGCTCTGAGGCCAAACAGACCTCCGCTAGAGAGCCAGCGAGTGGGGACTTTCTCGGCTGAGAGACTCCGGGGAAGTCACTCCCGGCCTCTGAGCTGTTGTCTGCATTTAACATTTTGCTGGGGTTGCAACCTGCTTTTAGGACTTTAAAAATCTTGATGAGAAGTGAAAGCTGTTATTTATAATGTGCAAATGGCTTTCAACCTCCAGAGACAGACCCAGCCAAGCCACATTGAGGCTGATTATAACTTGCTTTCGAGAAAATTAGCAGGACTGGCCTTACATAATAATTTAACCAAGGAGTTATTTGACATGTTCTACTTGACAATGTAAAAAAATAAAAATAAATTGTTTAAATTGGTGTAGCTCAGCCAGAGCTGAGCACTTCTTACATTATTATTTTTTTTCTGGGAAGTTGTATAGGTGAAAAATACGTCTTGGCCAAATTGAAACTTAGGTGAAGTGAGATGTGCAGTGCAGTTGGTCCTGCAGGAGCTGGACGTCGTTTTATCCTGGTAAGTGCCTGTAAGATCTCTGCAGATGAGGCTATGGCACCATCTTCTTGAATTTTGAAATTGGCCCAGGTGAGTTTACACATGGAGGTGGAAAGAGTGCTGGGAGGTGCAAGACGTCACTGTGGGAGGTGGGGAAATGCGAGCCCCGAGACGTGACCTTAGGTGGCAGATGTCAGTACTGAGGACAGAGCCCAGGGTTACCATGGGGAGCTGAGACCTCCAAGAGTGTGATCGGTGGGGACGGTGTTGGCTTGCTGATAGTGTTGGGGCTGACCCAAAGGAGGGAAGGGTGGGATGAGGAATGGGCCATTCAGGTTCGGTGAAGCTCAGCTTCATGGGACGGTATTCAGGGAAGAGTGAGTAGGGACATGCTGTGGAAGGCCGGGCGCCGATGAGGGCTGGCGGGTAGCAGAGACCTCCAAGAGAAGTGAGATTTTCCTGGAGCTAAAGGAGAAAGAGTTTGGAAGGTGCAGTGTAAATTAAAAGGATGTGTGTCTTCCTGTGCCTCAATTTCCCCCGTGACCTCCACAGTCACTTCTTTGCCTGCCACTGGGGGCCCGATCAAATATTCAACAAAAATTGGTCTCTGTTCGACGTCGCATGTCTGTCGTCATCCTAGTCTCCCAGATGGGAAGCTGGCAGCGTTTCCGAGAAGGCAGCTCTATTTGAGTCATCCCAACGGTTATGAGGGTGAGGCCAGAAGATGCCACACAGCATGGGATGCACCTGGTGTGATGTACGGAGGGAGCTGTACCTTCACTCTGTCCCGGACAGTGCTCTCGGACGTCTGTGCTGATGTGGACACGCTGTTCCACGCTCACCTGCTCCTCTCCTCTGATTGTCAGGACTCCAAGGACTCCAGAGAACCAGTTGGAAAAAGGGCATGAGGAAATCTATTGTAAATTAATAATGACAAACCCAAGCAGATGGAGAAAGGGAGAAGCTAATCAAAGCGCAGATCGAAGAAGTGGAAAATGAAGATTAAGGATCTGAAGCTCTTGCAGGCGTCCCGGTGGTTTCTGCCTTTCGCAGCTTTTCAATCGCTCTTTGCACCATTTCAGCGATGTCTTTTCAGTAAGTCACGTCTCTTCCACCACCACCACTCTCCTCTCCGAACCTCCTCACAGCGGGGGGAGCTGAGCTGATTAACTCCCAACTTCCAACTGCCACATCAGGGAAGATGAGTCCCGAGTAAACTGGGGCATTTTTGGAATTCAGCAGTGACAACAAAGAACAGACAGCATCTGAACGGGACCGAGGGGAAGGGAAATGTTTCAGTGTGTTTTCAAAATTGGTGTTTGGCATTTGGGTAAAGTGAATCTTCCAGTCTGTTACTTAAAGTCATGACAACAGAGACAAGTCATCAGGACTCTCTCTCCTTCCAGCGCGCTCACGTTGGCGACACTATCTGGGTTTTCACAAGGTGTCATCAGGATTTGCATTTTCCAATTTCAGTGAACATGAAAAAATAATGCAATGTTCTCTGCCGTATGATGTCCCTGGTCGGCTAAAGAATCTAAATTCAATCCTGCCTTTCCCCATGTGCTCTCCCACAGGCAGACACAGGCATGCTCATTTTGCATGGGAACATGAGTCCCTAAGTATGGGATCCTGCTTTTAGAGCAAGAGCAAATGGTCCTTGAGCAGCGGGTCTCAAACAGGGGCAACTTGGCCCCCAGGGAATATATGGAAATGTCTGGAAGTATGACTGGTTGTCACAGCTAAGCCTTGCAGTTGCTACTGGCATCTAGTGGGCGGAGGCCAGGGATGTTACTAAATGTCTTACAGCGCACAGGACAACTTCCTACAACAAAGAATTCTCCAGATCTCAAATGTCAATAGTGCCAAGACAGAGAAATCTGGTCCTAGGATAATTGTCCACAGGCAGTAAAAGATGATCCATTATCTGATGACAGTGATGGTAGACGATGGTGATGGTCATGAGGGTGATGATGGTGATGGTGATGATGGTGATGGTGATAGTGATGGTGATAGTGATGGTGATGATGATGATAGTGATGATCATGGTGATGGCGATAGTGATAATTATGGATGGGAATGGTGGTGATGGCGATGATGGGGGTAATGATGGTGATGGTAGTGATGATGATAGCGAGTATGGTGATTATGGTGATGATCATGGTGATGGTGATAGTGATGGTGATTATAGTGATGATCATGGTGATGGTGATGGTGATGATGGTGATGGTGATGATGGTGATGGTCATGATGATGATGGTGATAATGGTGATGGTGGTGGCGATGATGATGGGAATAATGATATGGTGATGGTAGTGATGATAATAGCGATTATGGTGATTATAGTGATGATCATGGTGATGGTGATGGCGATGATGGTGATGGTGA